>JAVJIF010022052.1:0-79124 GCA_038442645.1 Agave tequilana | reverse complement strand
CTAATTAAACAATTAAACGACAAACCAATAATTTAAACAAAACATGCATATAAAACATGCATATAAACTCAAATACTTCTCCCCTTTTTTGTCAATCATCAACAAAGGGGTCCAAGTAAAAACCAAAACAATCTTCCCCCCTTTTTGTTCGAAACAAAGAAACAATAAAGGTTTAAAAGCAATAAAACAATCTTTTCCCTTTTGTCTAATAACACAAATGATGTAAATAAGGGGTGACAATCAATTAAGATATCAATTAAAAAAATTGTCAAAGTAGAGCATCTTGATACCAATTGAAAGGAAACATAAAAACATGATACCAATTATAAGAAAACAATCTTTATACCAATTGAAAAAACATAACAAATTTTGAATTTCTAAACAAGGATTGATACCAATTGTAAATAATTTTTATTTTGAACATATGATACCAATTGAAATTTTCAATCATAAAGCATGGGAGTGAAAATCAAATACCAATTGAAAGATGAAATACAAGTTTTCTCCCTCTTTATGAATTTCCAAATAAATACATGCAAAGCTTGTATTTGGATACCAATTGAAGACTAGTCAATTGAAACAAGATAGTCATTATAAAACAAGCTTTATCATGATCAAAATTTGTGCTCTAAGATATATGAATATAATAAGCACAAATAAAAACACATATATGTATGAAACTTAGATACCAATTGAAATTGATACTCTTTGAAGTGTAAACATACATATACAAAAAAAATATGAGTATACAAAAATGTCAATATTGATACCAATTGAAAGAATTTCAATGATACCAATTGAAACAACTATAATATCAAGTGTATATCATATTACCTAGCCTCCCAATCATGTTCAAGTTTAAAATGATTTTCACTATAAGGCATACATGAGCATGATCTCCATCTAACCACCCTTGAAGGTAGGGTATCCAAAAATAGGTTAGAAAATATAGCTTGTTTGAAAAACTCTACCAAAGTGAAGAATACGAACTAGTTATGGAAAAGTTTGTTAACTAGTACGAAATCCTTCAAGTAAGGAATAAGACAAAGTGTTTTTCATGAAACACGTGTAATTCATAAGATCACTAGACACTCAAAATCCATAAAGCGCATATCATACTCATGAAAATAAAGTCATGAGAAACTCTAATAAAGTGAGTGAACAAGTGTTATGTGACACATATCATCATGAAAATATTCAATTAAGCTCGATTTAAATTCCTTTAAACATGAAACATGAAAATCTAAAATTTTTCAATAAAACAAATTATACTTCAAGGCATATGTATGTTTTGTCAAGACAAAAAGTATACATACATATTCCTAAACACAATTGAGTCTATAATAAAGATTTGCATGAAAAGCAAATGACTCAAGGGGTATACATGTATATCTTAAAGTTTGGCAAAATTGACGTATACATGAAGCAAAAACACATGATCATAAAACATGTCCAAAATAGGGAATACAAGTTAGAATGCATGAATCATCAAAACTAGACTATACTAGCACATCTAATGGGTACAAATAAGCATCCAAGCACAAACATATATAAAGATTTATTGTGTCCCACTACATGTACAAGTATAAATTCTAGTCTAATGAAAACTAACATCTAAACAAGTAATCAAATCATTAAGTATAAAATGGGATATAATTCAACATCACAAACATAAAACGATCATTATGTAAATCCACATGCCATTAGAGCTATGAGGTGCATAATAGCTAAACAAATGGTGAGAACACAACATATGGGTCCATATAAGCATGGGTGATCTCAAAAGCTATACATGCATGTCAATGGTCTAATACATGTCATTTAACATACTAATCAAACATGAAGCATCAAAACAAAAATCATAAACACACATATGTTCATTATGTGTATGCATGTGCATTAGATTTAGGACATACATATTAGTTTAAAAACAAAGTGAGAACACAAAGATAGGTCCATAGGTGTCTCAAATAACTAAACATGTATATCGCTAATCTAAATCACATGGCATAATCATAACGAGCTTTAAAACATGACATGCTATAAATCAACGACATGAAACATAATAAGCATGCAAATAAAAATGGGAGTTAGAGATTGATATCAAAACCGATGAAGGCACCTCTCTAGTTCTCCAAACCAATGGTGGTTCTCCCCACCAAACTCCCCTAAAAGTGATGCATCCAAATTGTTTTCTTTAAGCACGGAACGCATCCACTCCAAGGCACCGCTACTCTCACGTGATGCGAGAGCCCACACCTACATCAAATATTTTAGGGGTGGTCTTTGGTACCCATTTTCTTTTGGGCCATAGGGGTTAGTATCTTTCCTAACCTAAACAAGATTATTTGCTAAATTTTCAATATGTAAACGATCATAGCAAAATCTAGTAAGGTGGCCTTTTCGACCACAATGTGTACATGTGTACACATGGGCATACATGTGATGGTGGCGACCGTGGGAAGCATGTGTATGCCGTGGAGGGTGTGCATGCAAGGATGGAGCTTGTTTCTTGCGAACCAAGGATTCCAAGCGTGTGTGATTTAAAGCACATTGGCTCAAAGTGGAGCCTAAACAATCAACACTTTTCTTCAAAACATTTATATCATTTTCAATAGTAGAAGATAAAGTGGAGCATGCAATGGATGTGCTAGGTGAATCTACACTAGCATGGCAAACATGAGAATCTATATCAATTTTTAAAGATTCATTTTCTTCAAAACCAAATCCAATTCTTTTGTAATGAAATCAATTTCATTTTTCAAAACAAGATTATCTTTAAAACAAAATCCAATTTTGAAGATAAAACCTCATTGTTTTTCACAACATCATTACAATCATTTTTTCTTTTCAAAACATCAATCTCTTTAGGGCAAGGTCTAGTTGAGATCTTAGTGAGTCACGTTCACTAATAATCTCTTCCTTCTCTTGCAAAATCGATTCAAAACTTGAACATAATTCCTTCATTTCTTCTTTTAGTTCAAGATTATTTTTTTTCAACAAATCATGTTTTTTCAAAAATTTTCAAGCTTTGAGCAAGTTCCATATTCAATGTTTGAACTTCAAAACAACCATGGCAATAGGAACTAGAGCTATCATCTAGTTGAGAATCCGATTGTACCTCAAGGGAGTCTTTCCCTTGGACCATGAGGCAATGCTCGTCGGACTTGTCTCTCCTAGATCTCCTCAACTTGTTAATAATCCTTGTTGTTCGGGAGAAGTCAATATGCTCCAAACTGCAAAAGCCGAATCATAATGATCAAACACATATAAAAGATCTTCATTAAGAGATGCTCTAAGTGTCTTAAGTGCTAATGCATTAGCCTTGCCATGCTTGCTAGCATTTGGGAAGGATTATATAGTAGTGGCTTGATAAACTAGATGTCCTAGGCTTTTTAAATGACTACTCATCTTGGCCTCCCAAAAATCATGTCTAGAGAAATCAAACATAGGAGGGCAATCCATGAGTGCAAACTAAATGTGTGCAAATGAAAAATGCAAATGAAGATTAGCAAACCAAGATCTCACTCTTAGGTAGTTAAACCTAAATATCAGGAGCGTAGGCTCTGATACCAATTGAAAATCACCTAGAGGGGGGTGAATAGGTGATTATGCTAATCTAATGAACTTAATGCGGAATTTAAAAACTAATTGTAATTAACAAGAGATGCACACTCAAACAAGCCAAGCAAATAATTATGAATGAAAAATATGAATTTATGCAAGGCACAATATAGAGAGAGAGAGAGAGAGAGAGAGTAAGAGCCAAGGGATCAAGCGCAAACAACAAGATATGTTTCGAGGTTCGAGCACCCAGCTCTACATCCCCGCCTTCACACAGAAGGATTTTAAGTCCACTAGCTTGTCCACAAAGGACCCCACAAAGGGAACCTCCACCGAGGATTTGGGGCAATAAGAATTACAAGGAGTACCTAACTCCTCTCCTTACAAACACAACCTCCTCCTTGAGGCACAACTCCAAGCCAACAAACAATCACCTCACAACTGAGAGATTAGCACAAAGCAACACAAGGATCACCTCACCACTTGAGGGATACAACCCAAATACACAACCTCCTCAACACAATGAGGGAAAGGCACAAAGCCAAGTAAAGATAGGGTTTTCAACTTGGTGGTCTAAACAACAACCACAAACAATTTCTTTCCCACACAAAGATCCTATAGAATGAGATAGTAGATGTATCTCAAGTGTGGAGAAAATCAAAGGATTGAAAATCAAAAACTCAAAGAAAATCTTTGGGAAAAATTAGAAACCAAGATGAAGAAATTGAATCAAAATCTTTTCCCAAAATCCTTTTTTGATTTTCCAAACCCTAGCAAAAACACCAAATAGATTGTTCAATTAAAGTCCAAAAACTTCTTTTGATTGCTGTGAAAATACTAAAGAGTTAGGAAAAATTAGTACAAAAAATCTTAGAGAAAACCTCTTTCCAATGGGGTATTTATAGGCCATTTGGAAAACTAGCCGTTGGCAGCAGAAACTGCCAAAACTGAACCACGGTCGACCTGTAGGTCGACCGTCCAACGGTCACATTTTGACCGTTGGCAGCAACCGGTCGACCGTACGGTCGACCGTCCCAGATACAGAGAGTAACACTCTCTGTCCGGTCGACCGCTCGGTCGGCCGGAGGCAAACAGAGAGCACACTGCTCTCAGTCGGTCGACCGTGCGGTCGACCGGCTCATGGGACAGCCAGCGTGCACGTATCCGTGCACGTCGGTCAACCGCTACGGTCGACCGGCCTAGCCTGGCAGCTGTAGTTCTGGGAAAAACTTGGTTTTTAAAGACTTAAAATTCCCATAAAATCTCTAAAATTTCACAAAAATAGTTTTCTCATTTTTCATTGAAATACAAACTTGTGTTAAAAAGTTTAACACAAATCTCAAACATTTTGAACTATTTTGTGTTATAGAAATTTTGCCAAAAAAAAAAAAACTGTATTTTCTAAACTTGGATTTTTTTCGAATTGAAAATACACTTTGTCCAAAACTTATCCAAATACAAAAACATGATATTAAAACAACATTTAGGCATGATGTATGGATATAATCCTATATACATGAAACATATATATATTATATCCATGTTTTTGACTTTAATTCCAAAAATAGTTTTGTTAGAATTACCAAAACATAAAACACATGAAATAAATTATCAAGCCAAGTTTGTTTAAGAGTTGAAGCATGCATGTATATAGAACAAATCTAATATACATAAAACCATTTAAACTTGTTTTGATCTATCTATTCATGAACCAAGATCGGTTAAACCAAAAACGGAAAAACCGAAAACCAATATTCAAAACATGAAACGTGTGTGTGTTGTTAACTTGAGCATATCATACTATTCTATCTTTACAATTTGGATCTAAACACAAAACTAAACTAGGTACCGATGTCTTCTTGTAGAGCGCAATCTCCAAGCCGACTCGATCCAAAACTCTTTGATCCACCGAGCAAGTGCTATATATGATCTTTGACGCTCGGGCTCTTGAATCAACATGTGAAAGCTTCCAATTCATCTTGTTGAAACTAATCACCTACTAATAACTTGATTAATGATCTGAAACTAAAATCACAAGATTATTAGTACACATAACTACATGAGTTAATCATCATCAAAACTAGAGTGGAAGGCCTCTGGGCCAACAGTGATCACCAATATATGTTAGAAGAGTTTAGCGAATCTCACACCACCCCAATGGATCCCTAACAGATTGTCGCAATGTTCGTCGAGATAAATGCCAAGTTAGATACCCTTAAGACACTCGATGAAAGGTTGATCAAAGTGGAGTCCACACGTGATGAAACTCCACCGAGAAATAAGTGACGTAACACAACCGAGAACACATCCAATTTAGATGCTCAATATCTGAAAAGCATTGAGATCGATGTTTCCAACTTTAAGAGACGTCACGACCCATAATTTTTCATAGACTGGACACTTCAACTAGATAGTACTTCACGTGGTACGAACTTACTGAGTCTAGAAAAGTTAAGTACGATGCAATGAAACTGTCTAGCCAAGCTAGTTAGTATTGGACCAACCTAGAAAACAGACGTGCAGCCCGAGATCGACCACCGTTGACACATAGAATAGGATGAAAGAAGAGTTAAAATTAAAATATGTGCCTCCATTATTTAGTGCTCGTCTCATGGACCATTGGCACCAGCATACTCAGGGTAACAAATCTACAAAGGAGTATGTCAAGAAATTCGATGAATTTCTCATCAAATGCAGTATCCTCTATAAGGAAGGTGAAACTCAAATTCTTTCTAGATTCAGAGCCGGCCTTAGAGATGACCTAAGAACTAAATTGTTACCTAGAGGAGTCACCGAGTAGAGGCAGTGTATGTCTTAGTTCAAGATTTAGATTCCGTTAGGACCAATCATCCTTCCAAGAGTCATGATCATAAAGCATCAATGTCTAAACCTACCCCACCTTCCCAACCCCATAGGTCTAGTACCCAAACCCTTTCACATAGGGATGACATCAAGGGTAAGAGTCTTGAACGGGACAACAGAAATAAGGCCCCGATTCCTCCAGAGTTAGTTTCATAACCAAGTATTACAAATGCCAAGGTTATGGACTTTAGCTGCTAGTTACTCTAGTCTTATTAAGATCACCATAATAGATGGAACACTCACCGAAACTAGTGAATGAGATTCTGATGAGTATACTTATCACCTAGATGTTGAAACTGACGACAAGTCATCAAGCGATGATGTTGGTCTCAACTGCATTAGGCTAAGGCCGTCTACCCATTTGTCTGTCGTCAAATGTGTTCCCTCTCTACCAACAAAACAAGTCAACTAGAAAAGAACTATGACCTTTCATAAGTTCACCAAGATTGGAGACAAGAGTTGTAAGGTGATTGTGGATAGTGAAAGTTATATCAATGCATATCATCTCGACTGTATGCACATCATAGATTAGAGATTATACCCCACCTCCACCCATTCAAAGTGTCTTAGATTGACTCCACAGCACTTGAAGTCAAACAACGATGTCTTATCCCAATCAGTTTCAATCATTATAAAGATAAGATTTGGTGTGATTTGATCGGCAAAAAGCGAGTACTAAAATAAGAGAAGGAAGTGTGGGTTGATGTTACTGTTTTTGTGATTCTTTCGTAATAGCGAAGTGGCTATACGGGTCGTATCCACAAGGAGGGAGAGCGATGGAAGCTTGATGCGGCTTCAAAGTTCAAGAAGAAAGAAAGTTCTTTGTGTCCAAATAAAGAATTGAAAAGTGAAAACAAGTTGTTTGAAGAATTGTTGGAAAATGTTTTGGTGGTTTGTAAAAATGATTTTTTTCTTAGTTGTAAAAATGCATGGCCAACTTTCTACTAAGTGCTCCCACTAATTTCTAACTTTTGGAAGATAACCTCACGATGGATCATAGGCGAACACAACCCTTTTGCATTGGAACTATTCACGTAAAAATCGAGTGAAAGTTCATCCTAAAACTTAGCCTTACACAGCAAAAACTTGGACATTCCCTTATCAAGATCCGATAGAAGGCGAGAGAAAAGGGAAGACTGGAGTGCATTATTGATATCGGTGAAGTTAAAAGGAAAAGTCTCTAACTTATAATAACAAGTAAAGAACACAACTCATAAATCATCAAAACTCATTAAGCATGAAATATAAGAAAGTAAATACTTGTAGGTAAATTAGAATTAGAACCCTCGTCTTAAGATGCCATAGCTCTTTTTGCACAAGGCTTGTTTGACACTATTGACTCTTTTGGGTTATCAATCAAGTATTAGAAATTAGTGGGTTAGTAGTTAGTTAGCCATGCTAATGAAAAGTTAGTTAGCCATAAAAGTAAAAGAAACAACACAGAAAAAGAAGTGGAGAGAGGGAGTTACACTACAAGAAAACAAAAGAAAAGAAAAGTTAAAGAGAGGAAGTTACACTAAAAAAAGTAAAAGAAAAGAGGTGAAGAAGAAAGAAGTTACACTACAACAAGGAAGTAAAAGTAAATAGAAAAGACAAGTAAATGAAAAGAAGGAAGAGAAGTAGTACTTATATTATCTTGTCACCCTTTAAATACAACACTTATACACTCTCTCTTTCACTCTAATGGTTAAAACTTAAAAGTAGAAGAAGAACAACAACTACTACTACAAACTAAAAACAAAGCTACACAACTTGCTTTAATTCTGGATCTGCTCCAACTGAAGATCCCTGGGGGATTTTTATAGACACCAGGGCAAAGGGGCTACGTGAATAGCACGTGGCCCAAAACGCAAGCGCGCGCGCCCAAAGGGCCGCGAAAACGCGGCCATGGCCGCATTTCCACGGCCCAGGCTGGGCGGCGCGCGCCCAGTTTGGGCAGTGCGTCGCCCAGTCTGACTTCTGTCCACCTGACCTCCTGGATTTGTGATTTGATGCCCTTGGCTGACAAAATATTCAATCTAAAATCAATGGCTACTTGGTAGGCTTTTAATCACCAATTAAATGGTGATTTTAGGTCTTCTTCTTCATTTGCACACCATGGACCTAGGATCAAGCAAGTAAGGTTTTATTAGCAGAATTTTACATAAAATAAATATGAGAATGTGATGAAAATTATGCAAAATTAGAGACTAATCACACCCCCACACTTATTTTTTTGCTCGTCCTGAGCAAAACAAAAATAAGAAAATTATTATACCACTTTCGCAGGTGACGCGATTGCACTGAGCATGTGCAACAAGCCTTTAAACCTCTAGGTTTCCCTAGAGGAGGAGTGTTGTCTCCTGAGGGTTTTCGGCGGATTGCACCCACAAAATCCAATAAGTAAAGAAGAGAGATTAGTTGTTAGAAAGATTTATTTATTTATTTATTAAAAAGAACTTTCAATCATCTAAGTAAAAATGATCGAATGATATAAGAATTAGGTTTAACCCTCATAAGTCCTCTTATATTTTAGCCTTCATAAATGAAGAAACTATGATTTTTCTTTAAATTTAGTAAGGATCTTGTACTTCTAACTCATTCTTTTATTTTGCTTTAGATAGATATGCATAATTTGTAAGTGTGATGTGCTTGGGATTTTTCAACTCAACTTTGAATATCATTTAATTTTATTAATATTTACTTATATTCTTGGTTCCATTAGGCTTTCTGCTTCACTTATGTAACACATATCAAACCGATGACTCCCAAACCAGATGGTCTTAGGGCACCAGGTGGAAAAACACCTTCAGGTCAAATATGCAAGTGGAGTAGGACATGAAATCAAGATTATTATTGTATATAGAATTTTTTTTTTAGCGTGAGTAATCATGCTTCTTGAAGCACAATTATTAAACTTTTTTTTTCTTCTCTTTTTTTTTTTCAGAGTTGTGTCTCTAAATCTCAAGCATGTGTGTGTGGGTTATGCATATTCTACTAAGGCTAAATAAACGGTATGAGTTATTTTCCTTATCCCTCCTAACTTTTTAGTCAAACCACTCTTTCTTGTTTACTTAGACAAAAATAAAGATTTATTAATAAGGTTCCCGTAATTCCTACAATCTTCTGGTATTTTATAAAGAGTATGAAATTTCTTTTCAATCTGGAGAGTTTTTTTTTTGAAAGAAAGAATAAAAGGAAAAGAAAAAGTGTTAGCACCCCCATACCTAACTAATGCATTGTCCTCAATGAATGCATATGGAAATGCGAATGCAAAAAATAGGGGGAAGAAATGATGTCACCGTCTTCGTGGACTCGGGCCGGCAAGTGCGAATAGGCTAAAAAAACTGTAGAAGGGGTAAGCATATAAACAAGTTTTTTTTTATTTGTTTATTTATTTGTTGTGGTTAGGTGTATGACGGGGCAAAAAAAGTCAGCACACTATCATCCGGAGTCATAGGCTCAGTGGTCAAGAAGGGCTTCAGTCTTTACCCATTGACTTTGAATTCCATGTTGTTCTTAGGGTCTGCAATAAGCACAGCACCGTGTGAGAAAATAGTGCGCACAATGAATGGTCCTGACCAACAAGTTTTCAGCTTCCCCGCTAAAATATGAAGCCTAGAGTAAATAGCAGAACCCTATCTCCTGGTGCAAAGTCTTTCCGGGTTATAATTTGGTCATGGAAAAGTTTAGTTATGCTCTTGGTGATTCGGGCATTCTCATAGGCTTCATTCCGTATCTCCTCTAATTCTGAAATCTGGTCTCCTAAGTTCACCGGCCTTGGTCAGATCAAAGTTGAGTTGCTTAATGGCCCAGAGGGCCGGTGTTCTAACTCTACTGGCAGATGACAGGTTTTGCCAAACACGATTCTATAAGGAGACATCCCCAGAACTGTCTTAAAAGCAATGCGGTAAGCCCACAATTGACATTGAGCTTAATCGACCAATCCTTTCGGTTTTGTCCGACAGTCTTTTCCAGAATGAGCTTGATCTGTCGATTGGTGACTTCGACATGCCCATTTGTCTGGGGATGATACAGAGTTGATAACTTGTGATTGATGGAATATTTTCGCATCAGAGTTTCAACAACTCTTTTGCTGAAATATGATCCATTATCACTAATTATCGCTCTAGGGGTGCCAAATCGGGAGAAGATGTTCTCTTTGAGAAATTTGACAACCACTTTGTTGTCATTCGTTTTAGTTGGCACAGCTTCTACCCACTTAGAGACATACTCTACAGCAACCAAAATGAATTGGTTGCCGAAGGAATTGAGAAATAGCCCATGAAATCAATGCCCCAAACATCAAAAATTTCAACTTCAAGGATCGGATTTAGGGGCATCATGTCTCTTCTAGAAATTTTTCTAATTTTCTGACAATTTGCGCATGACTTGCAAAAATGATATGAGTCTTTGAATAAAGTGGGCCAGTAGAAACCACTGTAGAACCTTTTCTACAGTCTTGCGGGGACCGAAGTGTCCTCCGCATGCAAGGTCATGGCAAAAGCTGAGCACATCTCCTCTGTTCCTCCTCGGATATGCATTGTCTAATTATTTGGTTGGGACAATACTTAAAAAGATACGGTTCTTCCCAGAAGAAGTATCGTACGTAGACAAAGAAGCGGTATTGGTCTTGCTTTGTCCAGTCAACGGGTAATTGTCCCGTGGTCAGGTAATTAACGATGTCAGCATACCAGGGTTCCTTAAGAATGGCTAGGATTTGCTCGTCTGGGAAATCCTCGTTGATCGGAGCTTGGATGGTTGGTGCATTCGGAATTCGTGAGAGATGATCAGCAACCACATTTTCTATACCTCTTTTATTCCAAATTTCTAAGTCAAATTCTTAAAGCAAAAGGATCCACCGAATCAGTTGGGCTTTTTCTTCCTTCTTGGTCATGAGGTACTTCAGAGCGAGTGATCCGTAAAAATCACCATTTTCGAACCTAATAAGTAAGGCCGGACTTTTCTAACGCAAAGACAACGGTCAAGAATTCCTTCTCAGTCGTTGTATAGTTCTGTTGGGCGTCATTCAAGGTCCTATTCGAATAGTAGATCACGTGCTGCCTATTATCGATGCGCTGTCCTAGAACAGCGCCAATAGCAAAATCAGATGCATCACACATGATTTCAAATGGCTGGGCCCAATTAGGAGCAGAAATGATAGGTGCAGAAATCAGTTCTTGCTTAAGCTTCCCCCATGACTTGTAACATTCATCGTTGAAATCAAAGGGCACGTCCTTAGCGAGCAGGTTGGTTAAGGGCCTCGCGATTTTGCTAAAGTCCTTAATGAACCGTCAGTAGAACCCAGCATGCCCTAAAAAGGATCTAATATCCTTGATGCTTTTGGGTGGTAGAAGCTTAGCAATCACTTCTACCTTAGCCTTATCCACTTCTATGCCTCTCCTTGAAATCTCATGACCCAAGACAATCCCCTATCTCACCATAAAGTGACATTTTTTCCAGTTTAGAGTTAGGTTCTTCTCAATGCATCTTTGTTGCACTAACTCTAAGTGATGAAGACACTGATCAAATGAATCTCCGTAGATGGAGAAGTCCTCCATGAAAATCTCAAGAAAACATTCCACCAAGTCAGAGAACAAACTAAGCATGCACCGTTGGAACGTTGCAGGAGCATTGCACAATCCAAAAGGCATGCGCCGATAAGCAAAGGTTCCGAACGGGCAGGTGAACGTCGTCTTTTCCTGGTCTTCTGCAGCAATGGGGATTTGATTGTATCCCGAGTACCCATCTAGAAAGCAGTAGTACTCATGTCCAGCCAAACGCTCAAGCATTTGGTCGATGAAGGGTAGCGGGAAGGTCTTTACGGGTAGCTGCATTCAACTTCCTTTAGTCAATACAAACACGAACCTTGGTAGGCAGTCTTGTTTGTACCAACTCTTTTTCCTCATTTTCTTACTACCGTAAAGCCAGCCTTCTTTGGGATCGCATGAACAGGGCTAACCCATTGACTATCAGAAATGGGATAAATTATCCCATTATCTAATAGTTTCAGAATTTCAGCCTTAACTGCCTCTTGCATGAGAGGGTTAAGCCTGCGTTGTGGGTCCCTCCTAGGGGTTGCTTTATCGACTAAATGGATTCGTGTTGTACTATGGCTGGACTTATTCCCTTGATGTCCTTTATCGTCCATCTAATGGCTTCCCTATGTCTTTTCAGAATAGACATTAAGCTGTCCTCTTGTTGCTCAGTCAGGTGTGATGCTATGATGACTGACAAGGTGTCCTTTCCGCCCAGGTATGCGTACTTGAGATGTTCAGGCAAGGCTTTAAGCTCTAAGGAAGGTGTTGCTTCATTGGAGGCAATCTCTGGGCTTTCAATCCTAGGATGGGGTACACTTGGGTTTGACGCCCAATCCACTGCTGAATCTACGATCTGGTCTAGATTAAAATCCTCAGCCTCCAGATCAAACTCTGCCTCAGTTTCTGTCTCCATACTTTCCTCATGCTCACTGGTCAGGTTTTCAATAGAATTGACCTCAAATGTCTGATCATTGAGATCCCTAGGTTGTCTTCCAAGATTGAAGACATTGGCTTCCTTCGTCATGTCTCCAAAAGTCAATCGCATGGACCCGTTCCTACAGTTGATTATGGCATTGGCTGTAGCAAGGAATGGGCGCCCTAAAATGATGGGAGTTTGAGACCTAAGATTGGACACAGGTTGGGTCTCAAGCATAATGAAGTCAACGGAGTAAATGAAATCCCCGACCCGGATAAGGACATCTGTGATTTCTCCCTTCAGGATCTTCACAGATCAGTCAGCTAGCTGAATGGTGACTCGAGTTGGGCTTAGCTCACCCAACCCAAGTTGCTGGTATACTGAGAGAGGTAGCAAGTTGATACTTGCTCTCCAGGTCAAGAAGCGCTCTACTGATTTCGGTCTGTCCTATGGTGCAGGAAACGGTGGGACATCCGGGATCCTTGTATTTCACCGGAATGGGACCAGACAGAATTTCACTTATATTAGTGGCCAAGAAGACTTTCTTGGGCACATTGGTCTTTCTCTTCTTTGTACACATATCCTTAAGAAATTTGGCATAAGGCGGGACTTGTTAGATAGCGTCAAGAAGTGGCACATTCAATTTGACCTGATTGAACATCTCTAGTATTTTCTCCATGTGCATATTTTTATTGTTGTTCCTAAGCCTATTGCGAAAGGGTGCTACAGGCTTATGAACTTGTTCAGCAACTTTGTCCTCGTCAGATGTTTGTGAAGCGGATTGGGAGGAACTAGCAGAGGTGGAGGCTGGAGTGGGATCAGGATAGACTGGACTTTTCTGTTGGTAGACCTGGTTGTCTACTTTTTTCCAGACCGCAGTGTGTGAACAACATTACACTGGTTAATCGATGGATCATGAATTTCATATGTTTGATTGGAGGTTTTTGGGTTAACTAGCGGCTGACTAGGCAAAGTACCCTTTGGTCTTTCACTTAGGGAGCTAGCTAACTGGCTCATCTGCATTTTCAACCTCGATATGGCCTGTGAATGACTGTTCAGAGTTTGTCCCTGGTTTTGCATAAAAGCGGTTTGGGACTTTATGAAAGCCTCTATGCTCTCTTCCAATTTACTAATTTTCTTTTCCATTGGTGAGCCTTGGGAGGAGGAAGCTGGGGCTTGACTGGGAAAAGTTGGTGGAGTAGGATGGTAAAAGTTGTTGGAAAAATTAGGCCTGGGAGGATTGTTTTGGGACCAGGAGAAATTGGGGTGATTTCTCAAGCCGGGATTGTAGGTCTGTGAGTAGGGGTTGTGAGGCGGCCGTGAGTAAGCCGCGTTCTGGTGTTCCGGTGGCACTTGTTGGGCATGAAAAACGGGGCACTCTTCAAAGACATGGTTTGGTGCCTGACAATATGAACAACCCGGATTGTGAATTGGTGGTGGGTTGATCTGGTTGACACTGGCAGGCTCTTTTGTTTCCAGAGCCTCTATCCTTCTCATTAGGGTAGCAATCTTAGCCTCGGCAGCTATGGATGATTCAACAGATAGGAGCCCTCCTCTTGAAGCTATAGATTGTGAATTCCTAGGTTTCTCCGAGGCTGGCTCCCATTGCAGGGTTTTCTCAGCTAAATCCTCAAACAAATCCCAACCCTGATTCTCATCCTTCTGCAAGAACCCTCCCTGACACATGGTCTCTAAAAGGGTTTTCGTTTGATAGTCTAGACCATCGTAGAGAATCTGGCACTGACGCCATTTCTCCATGCCATGATGAGGGCACTGAGCTAGGAGATTTTTGAATCGCTCAAAGTATCTCCAAGATGGTTCGCTCGGGTCTTACTTAAACTGCATGATGTTCTTCCTAATGAGGGCAGTTTTGTGAATTGGGTAGAATTTCTTCAAGAAGGCCTTAACGAAATCATCCCAGGTCGTGACTGAATCTGCTGCCAAGCTGTACAACCATTTCTTAGGTAGGTCCTTTAGGGAAAAAGGGATGAAACGTAACCTAACGGCATCGTCTCCTAGCTGGGGTATACGCATCATGAGGCATACTTCTTCAAATTCCCTAACAAAGAAGTATGTATCCTCTGATTCTAAACCATGAAATTTGGAAGAGTGTTAATGAATTGGGGCTTTAACTCAAAATTATTGCCGTTTGCTTCAGGAAGTTTTATGCAAGATGGAAGTGAAGTTCTGATCGGGTAAAATCTATCCTGAAGTGACGCCATCACCGGTTCTGGATGCAAGGGTAGAGAAGTGTTTCTTTTTAATCTGGAAGTTGACGGATCTCTCACCCACTCTTGCATGCAGCACACCACAAATAATGTGAAGACAACAAACAATTGAAAAAGAACTAAAAACAAACAAAAGAAAGAAAAACAACCGCAAGCCTTAGTCTAAGGTACCTAGACCTAGACGACTCCTAACTGGTCGATTCTCCGGGGAAGGTTGTTGCAGGAACTCGACTACAAGCTAATCGGCCAGGAAAGGGTAAAGCTCGGGGGGAGGTATCCAGGCAGAGCCACGGGCCTAATTACGCCAAACCACGGAGCTTTCGAGGCTTTACCTCTCAATCCACTTTCCTTAGACACCGATTTTGCAGGAGTATAGTTCTTACAATTTCTAACCTCGGTTAATCTCTTAGTGAGTCCGAGATGTCCCTAGGGCCAACGTCTATTGATTTTTAGTTAAGGCTTGGGAAAATGTGAATGCACATGGAGATGGTTTTTGGGCTAAGGAAGGGTGATGAAATCCCAACCTTATCTTATTTATTTGGGTTTTATCCTTAATGTCAATTGTGCAAGTGTACAGTTTATTCAAAACAAGGTAACACTCAAAGCGGTAAATCACTTCAAAATGTTGGTCCTATTCTATATGAATGCACACGTACCTTTTCTCCAGCACTCTTCAACAGAAATTGAAATGAATTGAAATAGACACGTGCCCTAAATGCAAAAGTCTAATCCAAATTTCAATTAAGCAATAAGTGAATTTCTGTTGAATTTATTACACATGCATAAAGGTGAAGCATCCAAGGAAACTAAAAATTTAGAAAGCAAAAAAACTTTTTTTTTAGCGGCTTTCGGCAACCCTGCAAACGAGTTTGTTAGTACTTCAATCGGAAAAACTCACTTTTACACGAATTTTTTCGAGGGCAAATGAGTCCTCGCGCAATGTCCTTGGCCACCTCTTTTGCTTCCCGCGATAGTAAGCTCCTTGGTACTTCTCCTACACACAAAAAGAACAATCTTTAGTAGTGAACAATAAAGCCGTTCCCTCCCCGGCAGTAGCGCCAAAATTTGATCGGCAAAAAACGAGTACTAAAATAAGAGAAGGAAGTGTAGGTTGATGTTACTGCTTTTGTGATTCTTCCGTAGTAGTAAGTGGCTATACGGGTCGTATCCACAAGAAGGGAGAGTGATGGAAGCTTGATGCGGCTTCAAAGTTCAAGAAGCAAGAAAGTTCTTTGTGTCTAAATAAAGAATTGAAAAGTGAAAACAAGTTGTTTGAAGAATTGTTAGAAAATGTTTTGGTGGTTTGTAAAAGTGATTTTTTTCTTAGTTGTAAAATGCATGGCTAAGTTTCTACTAAGTGCTCTCACTAATTTCTAACTTTTAGAAGATAATCTCACGGTGGATCATAGGCGAACACAACCCTTTTGCATTGAAACTATTCACGTGGAAATCAAGTGAAAGTTCATCCTAAAACTTAGTCTTACACGACAAAAACTCAGACATTCCCTTATTAAGATCTGATAGAAGGCGAGAATAAGGGAAGACTCGAGTGCACTATTGGTATCGGCGAAGTTAAAAGGAAAAGTCTCTAACTTACAATAACAAGTAAAGTACACAACTCATAAATCATCAAAACTCATTAAGCATGAAGTATAAGAAAGTAAATACTTATAGGTAAATTAGAGTTAGAACCCTCATCTTAAGATGCCATAGCTCTTGTAACCCCCTGCTCCCCGGTGTACGCGCTACGACGTACAAAATTGATTTGACCTTTCTGGTAGTCCGATTAAGTTAATTTCAGTTTCAAAAATTATTTTCTAATATTCTAGATTTTTCAGGATTTTCTGGAATTTTTCTGGATTATTTTGGAAAATCTCTGTAGTCGGTGTCGACCGATACCGATAACCGATCTTCCGATTTTTATTTCACAAATGGAGTTGTATTTTTAGAATCCATTTTCCCCATGTGTCTTAGAATTGTGATATCTACATTTGGGTATTTTTAGGAAATTTTCTGAATTTATCGAAATCCGGCCAAACCGGTGTCGCCCGTATCGGCGAGACACTCCGAGATTTTTAATTTGCAAACCGGATTGATTTTTGACTAACCGTCTTCATCTTACGTCTCAAAATAATATTATCTATTTTCTGTAATTTTTGGGCGTCATTCGGAGCTAGTCGAATTTGGGCCTAATTAAATAATATTATTTTAATACTTTATATTTCTTTCTTTTCTTTACTTTTCTTTCCCTTCTTCCTCTTTCCAGCAACTTCTCCCCCACCGCCTTTGATTAAACCCAACCGCCCTTTCCCTCTTAAAATCCTACCTCCCTCCCTCCCTCTCTCTCTCACACATAATTTTCCTCTCTCTCTAAAACTCTCTCTCAATCCCTCTCCCTCTCTCTAAATCTCTCTGCATAGCTCTCTCTCTCTCTCTCTCCCTCTCTTGGTGCAGCCGCAAGGGGAGAGGCCCGCCGCCGCCAACCGTCGCCGCCGGCCGCGACCCTCAGGCCTCGCCACCGCCGCCGCCCCTTTCTTTCCCTTTCCTTTTCTTTTCTTTCTTCTCTTTTTCATCTTCTTCTTCTTTCTTTTTCTTTTTCCTCTGCTGCTATTTTTTCCTCTCTCCTTTTCTTTCTCTCCCTCCTCTCACCTCACTCTCTCTTTCATGCCAATCCGCCGCCGGCGGCCAAACCGCCGCCGGCGGACTGCTGCTAGCCGCCGCCGGCGCGTTGCCGCCGGCGAGCTCCTTCCGCCGCCGGCCAGCTGGGCTGGCCGGCCGGCTAGTGAAGGCGGCAGCAGCAAGAAGCTGCTGCTGCTTCTTCTTTGTGGGTTTGGGTTAAGCCCAAACCCATTAACCCAATTTGGGTTAAGTGATAACCCTATAACCCCCCAATTTAACCCGTTAGCCCGTACCCGTTAATTTAAGTTAAACGGGTTTGGGTTGTGGATCTGGACCTGACCCGTTATGAGCCCAAACCCGCTTCCAAAACCCATTACAGGTAATTTTACAGAAAACCCCCTTGTACAAGTCCATATTTGCATTTAATATTTTTATTTACATATTTAACTATATTTGTTATGATTTAGTATTCGGGCGATATCGGGAGCATCCGGATTCCGATTGGGACGATTCTGGATCCGTTGCGATCGTGGGGAAGAGAGCTACTTTTCCGTTGCTAGTTTGTGAGTGTTTTCTTTTTTATAAATTATATTTATTCATGTTTAATGAATTGAGTGACTGTCTAGGTAAATAAATCGTGATTATGGGTAAATCACTAGATTGTGAATAAATGACTTAATTATAGAAAAGGCATATTGTGTAATGCATGATAACATAACTTATAAAATAACATTTGCATCTGCTTCATGATTTCATATAACATATAATATATAAGTCGAAACAGTATACACAATAGTGACGTAGGGAACACTTGTTATTTGGTTACTCTCTCGTTTGGATAATGGTACCCGTAGGCCATGTCCGGATGGGTTCGACTGGAGTGCGGGCTCCAGTATGAACTGCCAGTGGTATGGGACACTGGAAGAGAGTAATTAAAATAGCAGGCGGTACTGATTGCTACTATTGTATAAATCACATGACATGCCTGGTACATATATGATATCTTGTTATTGTTCATGCTACTCTATCTGATATCCTGATACCTGTATACTTGTTACTTTACCTGGCATATGTTATACTTTTTGTGATGGCATACGATGCCTGCTTTGTATTGTATATATGATGCTTTCTGTATAGCAGACATCATTACCGTATATACACCACACCGTATAATGATTACATTGCATAGGCCCACCTGCATGTTCATATTGCATATACCCACCTGCATGTTCATTTACATCACTACCATGTTCATTTATATCACGTCACCATTTATTCAATAAACTGGACACGACTATAGACATGACCCGATGATAACCGGCTAGGTAATGATGGTAATAAAAGATGACATGTTTCTATATTTGCACTGCTTTCATGTTTCTCTAGTTCTACTGTTTATATATTCTTATTATATGATATCACTAGTCCAACCTCATGTATTATATATTAGTATCGTGCTTGTATTACTATTGTATATATTATTGCCTCCTTCATTTTACCACTCACTAGGTCGCTTTCTGACGACCCTGGGTTTGCGTGCCCAGATTGGGGATCCGCGTACCGTAGTATCCGAGAGTACCTTGGAGTCACATCAGAGATTCCTCATCGGGACTATTCCTAGGTATCTTAGTAATTTATTTCCGTTATCTTATTGGTCCCTATTTTTCATATCTGTTATAATCGCTGACCTCTTTCTGCGGGTATTCTTGTACTTATTTCATGCTGGAACTCATGTCTATATGGAGGTTATTTACTGTACTGAGGCTTAGCGTACGTACGTGAGGGTTTTTCGCCCTGCGTATGTACGTCGCCATAACGTCCCCGTACCTGCGGGATCGGGGCGTTATAGCTCTTGTTTGCACAAGACTTGTTTGACACTATTGACTCATTTGGGTTATCAATCAAGTATTAGAAATTAGTGGGTTAGTAGTTAGTTAGCCATGCTAATAAAAAGTTAGTTAGCCATAAAAGTAAAAGAAACAATAAAGGAAAAGAAGTGGAGAGAGGGAGTTACACAACAAGAGAACAAAAGAAAAGAAAAGTTAAAGAGAGGAAGTTACACTAAAACAAAGTAAAAGAAAAGAGGTGAAAAAGAAAGAAGTTACACTACAACAAGGAAGTAAAAGTAAATAGTAAAGACAAGTAAATGGAAAGAAGGAAGAGAAGTAGTACTTGTATTACCTTGTCACCCTTCAAATACAACACTTTACACAATCTCTCTCTTTCACTCTAATGGCTAAAACTTAAAAGTAGAAGAAGAAGAATAACAACTACTACAAACTAAAAACAAAGCTACACAACTTGCTCTAATTCTGGATCTGCTCCAACTGAAGACCCCTGGGGGTTTTTATAGACACTAGGGCAAAGGGGGCCACGTGAGCAGCACGTGGCCCAAAACACAAGCGCGCTCGCGCCCAAAGGGCCGCGGAAACGCGGCCGCCCAGTTTTGGGCAGTGCGTCGCCCAGTCTGGCTTCTGTCCACCTGACCTCCTGGATTTGTGATTTGATGCCCTGGGCTGACAAAATCTTCAATATAAAGTCAATGGCTACTTGGTAGGCTTTTAATCACCAATTAAATGGTGATTTTAGGTCTTCTTCTTCATTTGCACACCATGGACTTAGGATCAAGCAAGCAAGGTTTTATTAGCAGAATTTTACATGAAATAAATATGAGAATGTGATGAAAATTATGCAAAATTAGAGACTAATCAATGTGATCACCATAAATGTGGGTCAAGTTATGCTAGGTAGACCATGATTGTTTGACAAAAATGTCATCATTTACGGTCACTGTTTTAAATCTCGGCCGATATACCAGTATATCAGCCGAGATACCTATATTTTATCCAAAACGGTACGATAAGTGCAAAATTTACCGTATCATTTTGGACCGATATGAGCCGATATATCTCCACGTGGCCGATATATCGGCCGATATCTGAAATGAATATATCTGATATATCACAACGTGACGCATTTGAGGAGTTTTTACAAATACATTTGAGGAGCTTCTACAAAATGTAAGTATCGCATATGAGTGTATAACCCTAAACTTACTTTAAGTAGTTTCATATGATTTGTGTAGGCAATCACATGTATATTCATATCTGGTATGATGTCCGAAATGACGTCCGATATTTAGTAATCATATCATGATATATCACCCGATATCTGGTATCTGGTATATAATTTTGCCGATCGATATATCGCCGATATCCGATATTTAAAACACCGTTTACGGTCGATCCAACATGTGTTAATTTTAGCACAAGGGTAAGCAGATTAAGTTACAACCCTTGAGACTCAAGACTGGACATCCCCAGCAAGCGTCCACTTTGGCTTTGCTGTCAACTCCCACCTCTCCACTTCTCATTGCTATTGTTCCTTCTCTATCTCTCACTAATCATACATACCATGTCCGCAAATCGCTTCCTCCCTTGCTACCGACACCATCTCACTATAAAACATTCGAGTATGTACCTGCATTTGCATCACATAAACACGTGCACAAACTACACAAAGAGATCATTGATAAAAATAAATAGAGCAATGTGAAGCCTACTCTACGAGCCGACAGTAAAAAAATATTTAAAACTTTTAATTTAAGCGATTATGTGATGGTTTGGATTTATCCGAAACAGTTTCCTTCGGGAACTGTTAAATGTTGCATGTCTACAGTGCTGGGCCTTTCAAGATCTTGAATAAATTGAATTGTTATACATATGTTATAGATCTTCCTAGAGATTATGGCATTAGTTGTACTTTCAATATTAATGATCTAGTGGATTACATGCGTTTTGATTGTAACTCCTTGATTGTTGAGCCTTCCCCTAAGTCATTCTTTGAGAGACCTCCATTTATCCCACTCCTACACACTCATCTCATTACAGTAGAGACAGTTGATAAAGTTTTAAAAGGTGAGGTTATCACCATTAAAACTGGTGGAACTCACAGGTACTTAAACCGCAGTAAAAAAAAGCACCGACTGTTGATTCACAACTAGATCGAGGTGATTTGCAAAAGATTGATCCAGTGTAGCATGAGAGATCTAATCCATCTGAATTCAACGGAGTTGAGTTTTCTCCTACCCGGGGAGAATGATGCAGACATCTATTCAAGATGAAAGAGCCGAAGAGATAAATTCAAGAAGACCCAATCCAAGTTGAAGTCATAGTAGGATTTGAGATTTTTTTTCTCTTTCTTTATTTTGTTTTTTTAGTTTCTTTATTTTGGTACTTTGAGTTTCTAAATTTTTGAGATTGTAATTCTATTTACAATAGGAGTTTGAGTTTGAGTTTGAGTTGGACTCAATTATTTAAAAGCCTATATTTGTATCAACAATGAGCAATGGAGAAATTTGATAAATTTAATATTGCGAGATTTGATTTCTCTCAAATTTGTGTTTAGGATTATTCCTAATCTCCATTAAACAAATCCTAATTCTATTTTCTTTCTATCTCCTTTAATTTTTTTCCCAAGTTGCCAACTACCCGTTCCATGTTCTTCTTCTTTCTTCACCCACCTGCAAACCAAGAGAACCCAGTGTTTCCCTTCCCTCTCTCTCATCTCCCACTCATAGAAACCCAACATCTTTTTCCTTTTTTCTTTTCTTTGTTTCCTGAAAACTAACAGCACAACCCACGGATCCATGCACAAATCAAAGAATTCAATTACCTTACAACTATCTTTCCCTCCCTCTTCTTCCTCAAAACAGTACAACACTGCCCACAAATCCATCTTCCAATTAAAGAACCCAAATAACCCAACAACTTTTTTTCTTTTCCCTCCAAACAACATCCAATAGAGTCCATAATCAACCAAACAATCCATCTCCCCCGTCGCCCCCGGAACCCATCGCCGTCAGCAAAGCTCTGCCGCCGCTGTAACGGTCCCAGTCTTAATAATTTTCATTATCACAATCATCACAGATTATCCTTAATCTAAGCGTGAGACTTATCAAGATACAACACTTCGATTTCGGCTAACATCATCCTACTTGTGGCTTCACAATATTTTCGCTACTAGTGCATATATTCCAAATCATTGATCCGACAATTCAGTAAAGAACACATAGCAAACTCATTACCACTCCATAAACTCCATGATGTTAACAAGATTCAGGTCAAGTACCTAATAACACAAGCATTTCAATATATTACAAAAGTTCATGGCAAGCATCAACATAGGAGTTTTACATAGTGTTTCTAAAACAATATATACATATCAAAAGAACATGCTAAAAGTGTGAAAATATCTCCCGCTGTCACATATCCCGTATATTGTCATTAAGCGGGTCCCTTGCTTTTATCCAAACATGAAGGTGATTAATATAACAGAGTAAGCTCGACAGCTTAGTGAGTGCATATGCACGACCTTTATGTATGTCTATTAGAATTTATTATACAGGTAATAATTGTAATTTATACTATTCTTGTATATTTTTATGTATTTGCTGAAGTCCTGACCAAAACACAGTAATTGATCTTATTAGTCGACTTACCCTTCCTATAGTCGACTAATACTATTATTAATCGACTTAGCTTAAAGCTATAGTCGACTGAACTCTGCCCAAAAAGATATCCATTCTCTGTTGACTGTCAGCGACTCAGCTAGTCGACTACCCTATCTTGTATAGTCGATTACTCTTAATATTAGTCGACTTATAAGTCATCTATAGTCGACTATACCTTGACCAAAAAGGATGTCTACTCTCTGTTTGTTGCATGTAACTAAAGCTAGTCGACTACCCTATCTTGTATAGTTGACTAACCTCGGTACTAGTCGACTACCCTATCATGTATGATCGACTAAGGGTGGTTTCCAGAGACTTCGTAACAGAATCTCACATCTATAGTCGACTTTGCTCATGGGTTAGTCGACAATCAAGTTGAAATTTGCCTATATCAGTCGACTATTACAGAGTCTAATGTTAAGAAATTTATATAGTTTTAAAATACAATTTCTATCTTAACTATATTAATACACTTGTTAAACATAAAGTTGGACTCCCTCTTCGGTCACCTCCGGTTAAACCCAGTCCCTTCCTCCTATACGTTATTCAATGAAATATTCTCCCTTTCGATCATCTCCGATTCTACCCGGTCCCTTCCTCCTATACATTATCAGAATATTCTCCCCTTCAATCACCTCCGGTTCAACCCGGTCCTTTCCTCCAAATATGCAATAATCATACCCTTCATGTAATAACATGCAAGGATTAATAAAATAATGTCAACATAAATAATTTTCATGATTTCTACTTTACATCATGCCAACATTATGGAAGTCATTAACATGTATAAATAACAACTTGCTAAGTTAACCATATGTCAGCCTTATTAAGGTAATCAACACATTATATCATCTTAATATATGCGTAGTCATATATATGCATAAAGTCAAGTATGATGTTTATTCATAAAACTATATCTTCTTAAGAGGCATGTGTTTGACTATCTGTATACACACAACAACATGTCGATCATGCATAATGGTAAGCATACGTGAGAATAACAACAATATATCACCATAGGATATAATGTACACATAAAGTCTATAAACCATACACATGCATTATCATTCATTTTCACGTCCACTTATGACTTAGCAATTTCTCACTTTATTTCAAACTTTACACTACCTATTAATATATTAGGGTTTGGATGTTCTACTCACCCTTGAAGAGAATATCCCCTTATCAAGCTTGGTCACCAGCTATAATGGAGTCTACAAGGACATACCAACATCATAATTAGTTTATAATTTAAAGAGCATAAGAGGGTGTAGTAGTCTTAAGGATTTGCTTACATTCTTCAACCAATATCACTCTCCTAACATGATAACCTAGGCCAACCTTGTCTTCAAGAATTTTCCTCTAAGGTGATGTTAGATCACCTTTCATATTCTATTAGGACTTTGGAGGAGATAAAATAGGTAAAGGAAGCCTTTTTAGTATAAACGAACTAAGGAAAGAGTAGTGAATGGAAAAGAGGGAGAGAGTGAGTGAGTGAGAGAAGAAAATGGAGGGAAAAATTGCCTTGGGCTGCTGTTGTTTTGGCTGGCAGCAAAATGGAAGGGAGGGGGAGTTTTGGAGTTGGAAATGAAGAGAGAGAGAGAGTGTTGCCAAATGAGGGTGTTCTCTCTATCCCCCTATTTATACTCCACTTCTCTCCATGAGATCTTGCCAAGTGCCCCATAACATCATCTCTCTATACCTATACCTTACTCTTATAAGTAAGGTCTCCATCCCTCTCCCTTTCATGAAGTACTTGTACCAACAAGTATGGTAGGGGTATGGTAAAAAAAGTCAACATGCATGTGTGTGTATTTAATCCCATATACATATATACTAGTATATGCATGGTATAATGAATAGTACAAGTATCTTACATGAATACTTGTTTCTATATTATCTCCTTAAAGCACTCAAGTGTTTAAAAAAAATAGGTGATTAGTTAAAGCAAGTGTTACATTCTACCCTCTTTTAAGAAGTTTCATCCTCGAACCTCAACGTACCTTGGAATAAATGTGGATAGTTCTTCTGCATTTTCTCTTCCAGCTCTCAAGTTGCTTTTTCTATATGTTGATTCCTCCATAAAACCTTGACTAAAGAAATAATTTTGCTTCTCAATTGTTTCTTCTTGCGATCTAAGAGTTGCACTGGCTCTTCCGTGTCTGGCATGTCTTTTTGTATTTGTAAAGGTCCATAGGAGATTATATAGTCAGAATCAGGTATGTACTTTCTTAACTGAGAGACATGAAATACATTGTGCATCATCTCCAAAACAGGAGGTAAGGCTAAATGATAAGCAACCGGTCTAATTCTATCCAATATTTCAAATGGTCCAACATATCTAGGAGCTAATTTGTTCTTATTGCCGGCACGTCTCACTCCCTTCATTGGAGATACCTTTAAGAAAATTTTTTCCCCTACCTCAAATTCCAGTAGTCAGTGACGATTATCTGCATAAGCTTTTTGTCTGTTCTGGGCTGCCTTCATCCTTTCCTTAATTAACTTAATCTTATCAGTGGCTTCTTGAATTATATCAGGGCTGAATATTCTTCTATCCCCAACTTTCTCCCAACAGATAGATGATCTACATTTTCTACCATATAATGCTTCAAATGGAGGCATACCAATAGTGGACTGATAACTATTATTATATGCAAACTCTACTAAAGGTAAATAGTTGTCCCAACTTCCCCCAAAATCTAATACACAAGTCCTCAGCATATCTTCCAATATTTGAATGGTCATCTCTAACTGTCCATCTGTTGGGGGTGTGCCGCTGTACTGAGTTGCAACTTAATGCCCATAACTTCGGATAGGCTTCTCCAAAATTTAGATTGAAATCTAGGATCTCAATCTAATACAATGGACTTAGACACTCCATGCAGTTTAACTATTTCTCGGATATATATTTGAGCTAGTCTCTTCATAGAATAATTGATCTGGATAGGTAGAAAGTGAGCAGATTTAGTAAGCTATCTACTACTACCCAGACTATATTTAGTTCTTGGGATGTCCGAGAAAGTCCAGTAACAAAATTCATAGCAATGTGATACTATTTCCATTCAGGAATTGGTAATGGTACCAGCAATCCTGAGGGATTCTTATGTTCTGCTTTCACTTGCTGACAGACTAAACACTTGTGGACAAAATTGAAAATATCCATTTTCATTCTATCCCACCAGAAATTATGACGCAGATCCTGATACATTTTTGTGCTCTCCGGATGAGCTGTATACGGGGTACAATGAGCTTCCTACATTATTTCTTCTTTTATCTCTGCTACATCAGGCACACATAATATGCGTCTGAATCTCAATACATTATCTTTAATTTGAAACTCCTTGAGTTCTCCTTCTTGTACTTTCTTCATAATTTTTCTTATTTGAGCATCTCTTTGTTGGGCCTCCTTGATTTTGTCATATAGATCAAATTGAATACATACTTGATTCAATTGATACTTAGCATTGGACGGATCAATGACTCGCACCTCTACTTGCATTTCTTCTAGATCTCTTAATAATCTTCTTTGGCGAGTTATTAGAGTGGCCACTGCTCCTCCTGATTTCCGATTCAAGGCAACAACCACCACATTGGCCTTTCCAGTGTGGTATTGGATAGTAATATCATAATCTTTCATTAGTTTTAGCCATCTCCTCTGCCTCATATTTAGTTCTTTTTGTGTGAAAATGTACTTCAAACTTTTATGGTCAGTAAAGATTTCACAAGACACTCAATACAAGTAATGTCGCCAGATGTTCAAAGCAAAAATCACAGCGGCTAATTTCAAATCATGAGTGGGGTAATTTCTTTCATGAATCCTTAATTGTCAGGACGCATAGACAATAACTCTCTCATGTTGCATTAACACACATCTCAGTCCCAATTTTAACGCATCACTATAGATGGCAAATCCTTCAATTTTCGAAGGTACAGTTAGAACATGAGCAGATGTTAGCTTCGGTTTAACTTCAAGGAATCTCTTATCTTGTTCTTCTCCCCATACAACCTTCTTATTCTTTCTACTTAATTGTGTCAATGGTGTCACAATTAGAGAGAATTCTTCCATAAGTCTTTTATAATATCAAGTTAACCCCAAAAACTTCTAACTTCAGTAATAGTTGTGGGTCTAGGCCAGTGTTTGATTGCCTCAATTTTCATTGGATCTACTGATATTCCCTCCTTGGATATAATATGGCCAAGAAATCCTATTTGTTCCAACCAAAATTAACATTTCTTTAATTTAGCATAAAATTGCTTCTCCCTCAAGATTTGAAGGATAGTTTTAAGATGATTTTTATGATCTTCCCTATTTTTTGAATAGATCAAAATATCATCGATAAATACTACCACAAACTGATCAAGATATAGTTGGAACACTCAATTCATTAGGTCCATATATGCTGCTGGGGCATTAATGAGTCCAAAAGGCATGACTAGGAATTTAAAATGTCCATATCTTATCCTAAAAGCCGATTTAGACACATCTTCTAGCTTGACCTTTAACTGATGATATCCCGACCTAAGGACTATCTTAGAAAATACACAAGACCCTTGTAGTTGATCAAATAAGTCATCAATTCGAGGAAGCGATACCTATTTTTAATAGTGGCCTTATTTAATTCTCGATAGTCAACACATAATTTCATACTTCCATCATTCTTCTTAACAAATAATACTGGTGCTTCCCAGGGAGATACACTCGGTCAGATGAAACCTTTATCTTGTAATTCCTGTAGTTGAGTTTTAAGTTCTTTCATTTCTGCAGGGGTCATACGATATGGTGCTTTCAAAATAGGGGCAGTACCGGGCGTCACATCTATTGCAAGTTCTATATATCGATCTGGGGGCAGACCTAGTAAATCTTCCGGGAATACATCAGGAAACTCATTTACGACTGGAATAGTCTCAATTTGATATCAGTTCTAGTGATATCCAAAACTGAAGCCAGAAATCCTTGACATCTCTGCCTCATTAACTTGGTGGCTTTAATGGCCGATATGTAGGGTATACCATGACTAACTTTTACTCCTTCAAAAATAAACTCCGGAACTCCTCTATTTTAAAGATGATTCTCTTCCTATTGTAATCCACATGTGCACCACAAGCGGACACCCAATCCATCCTAATATTGCATCAAACTCCATCTCACCCAGCTTAATCAAATTAATGGATGTTTCCATCTCTCCAATCATCACTTCACAGTTCACATGTTTAGTGCTAACTATTATCTTTACTCCTATGGGTGTGGATACAACCAACTGAAATCCTAGGGGTTCTGATACTTGATTTAATTTATAAGCAAAAGTACTAGATATGAATGAATGAGTAGCTTTAGGATCAAACAATGCATGAGCAATATATCCTGATATGGAGATCATACCTTCCACTACTGCATTCGAGGCCATTACTTCTCGATGGGTCAATGCAAAAGTTCTTCCTTGAGCCCGTGGCTGTTGTACAGATGATTGAGTTGTAGCAGGTCGCGGAGCATTACTGGGCGGCATAAAATATTGGTTGGTTCACTGGGAGGGTTCATTCTCATATCTGGCCTCCTACTTTCCCAACTCGGCCCTTAGCTTCCGCGCTTCGTCGGGCAATTTTTGTTTAAATGCCCCATTCCTCCACAATTATAGCAAGTCTTTTCTTGGATGCAGTTTTCAAAATGGTTTATCTTACACTTCTGGCACCAAGGGGCCTCCGAGATTCTGGGGTGGGATGCAGAGGTAGCCTATGCTTTCAAAAAAGTGTCTCTATTTCTCAACTATGTTCCTCTACCTCTGGCCCATCCTCCTCTTTGAAGAGTGGCATTAAACCCAATTCCTTTACTACTGGTGGATCTTGGTGCCACCGACACTGACGGTCCTTGATATCAGGGATGATTTGAGCTGGAAAATTCCTTCCCCCAGTCTTCATGACTTTCTTGCATATCCATTTCTACCTCCAAAGCTCTTTCCACAGCTTGGAGATAAGTTTTTAATTGTAGAGGAATCAATCTGCCTCAAATTTCTGATTTCAGGCCCTTCACGAACCTCTTTGTTCTTTCTGCCTCACTCTTCACCAAGGCATCCGTATATTGGATAATTGGGTAAACCTCTGGTTATATTGGTACACATTCATCTGACTTTGTCGCAATTTCAGAAATTCTGACGCCATCTTGTCTCTGGCCGTCTCTGGAATATATTTTTCAATGAATTTACTCACTAAGAATTCTCAGGTGATTGGTTCTCTTGTGCTTTTCACACTACTTTTCATTGCCCTCCACTAGTTTCTGCTTCCTTTTGAAACATAAAGGAAGAGAAAGATACTCTCTGCTCATGGTGCAGTTCATCACATTTAGAATCTTTTCTATCTAGAGAAGCCATGCTTCAGCTTGTAAGGGATCCACCTCCCCTTCAAATACTGGTGGTTTTATCTTTTGGAACTGCTCTAATGCTCGGTAGGAATTATTATCATTTGCTCTTGTCATTAACTGAGTGAGCCACTCCGGCATCACCCCTATGTTCCATGACCTCCTCCTCCAATCGTACGTCTGAATCTATGTTATTGTCCATGGGGTGTGCACTTCCCATCACGCTATCGTGTGACACACCGAGCGATAATGACTCATTGGGTGGTAGTTGATTTAGATCCATGCGTCCTTCCTATAAGATAAGGACGTCTAGTCAACATACTACACATATATGAAAATAATTTTAGATAATTTTTTTAGTTTCATGCAGTCACTTTAATACAATATTCATTATCACTTGCAAATAAGCAACTTGCTATATATATTTATATACACCCAAAACCGATACAAGGAGATATTACACTGATATATCTGTTGGCTCAGAGGCTTCCACTCTAGTTTTGATTAACTCATGTAGTTATCGTTTACTAATAATCTTATGATGTTTAATTTTAGATACTTAACCAAGATATTTGTAGGTGATTAGCTTCAACGAAAGTGTTTTGGAGCTTTCACATGGTGATTCAAGAGCTCGAGCGTCAAAGTTCATATCTAGCACTCGTTGGAGTCAAGCTCGGTGGATCACGTTTGAATCGAGTCGACTTGGAGACGGCGCTCTATAAGAAGACTTCAGTACATTGTTTACTTTATAGTTTAGATCTATTTTTTAAAGATTAGATAGTGTGATATGCTCAAGTTCACAACACACACACACTTATTTAAGTTTTATGTTTTAGTTTTTCGGTTTTTGATTTAACCGATCTTGATTTTCATGAAAAGATATAATCAACAAGTTTACATGATTTAATATATATTAGATTTGTTCTATATACATGTATGCTTCAACTATTTAAACAAACTTAGTTTGATAGTCTATTTCATGAGTTTAGAGTTTTGGCATTTTAATAAAACTTATTTTTGGATTTATTGTCAAAAACATTGATATATATATATATATATATATATATATCTTTATATGTATATTGGATTATATCCATATACTATATGCCTCAAAGTTGTTTCAATATCATGATTTTGTATTTGGATGAGTTTTGGACAAAACGATTTTCCATTTCAAAATCCAAGTTTTGAAAAATACGAGTTTTGGTTTTCGGTAAAATTTTTAGGACACAAAAATGGTTCAAATAGTTTGAAATATGTATTGAATTTTTCACACATGTTTGTATGTCAAAATATAATATTGAATCTATTTTTGTAGATTTTTTGTGAATTTATGGGATTTTATTTTTGTCAAAATACCAAGTTTTTAATTCCTATAACAACCCTGTCCTGGTTTCAGCCGGTCGACCGGACCGGTCGACCGAGTTAGGAGTCGGTCGACTGAGTCGGTCGACCGACGTGCATAGAATGTGCACGCCAGTTTGACTGGAGGGCCGGTCGACCGCCAGAGAGCTTATACTCTCTGGAAAGCCCTGTCGATCGGGTCGGTCGACCGGCAGAGAGCTCTGCTCTCTGTTCCAGGCCACGGTCGACCGGGCCGGTCGACCGCTGCCCTAACGGTCAAAAATATGACCGTTGACGGTCGACCGGGCCGGTCGACTGACAAGTCTAGGCTGTTGATTGGCCCCAACGGCTAGTTTTTTCTAGCCTATATATTGGGGGTCCTTTGGACTGGTTTTTAACAAGGTTTTTAAAGAGCTAAAATTCCTACTTCTCTAGTGTTAAATTTCAAGTTTTCAAAAGAGTTTTTGGATTCAAAGATTCCATCTTTATTTGTTTTAAAAGGGGTTGAAAAAATCAAAGAAAAATATAGATTTGGGATATTTGCTTTGTTCTTCATTTCTATCAAATACTAAGTTGTTTTCCCAAGTATTTTTCTCTTGTGATTTGATTTCTAACACCTTTACTTTCCACACTTGAGCTTATCTTGCTATCCTATCTATAGGATCTTTATTTTTGTGGGAAAAATAATTTGTGGTTGAGATAGACCACCAAGTTGTAAACTTCCTTCATTGTGATATCCCTCTAGTGAGAGGAGATTGATTTGGTATCCCTCTATTGTGAGGTGATTGTGGAAGTTGTGGTTGGCTCCCTCTAGTGAGAGATGGAGATTGTGTGTAGCTATCTCTAGTGAGAGGTGGAGTTTGTGTTGAAATCCCTCAATTGTGAGGTGATTGATTTGTATTGGCTAAGTGCCTACCCCTCTTGTGTGAGGTGGTTTTTGTGTTGGTTGTGCCTTGCCTCTGTGAGAGGTTGTATTGGTTGAGAGAGGAGTTGTGTACTCCCGATTGTATTGCCCCAAATCTCAGTGGAGGTTCCCTGTGTGGGCGAGTTAGTGAAAATCCTTCTGTGTGAAGGCGGGGACGTAGAGTTGTGTGCTCGAACCTCGAAACAAATCTCGGTGTTTGCGTTTGATCCATTGACTCTAACTCTCTCTTTTTTATATTGTGCCTTGCATTGTTTCATATTGCTATATCATATACATGCTTGTGTTGTTTGTGTGTGCCTCACTTGTGTTTAACCACGAGAGCTTCATATAGCACCTCAACTCTTATTCAGAGGAATCAAGAGGAGTTAGTCGAGAGCCCTTCACCGGGAATTCGGCTACACTCGTTGGTTACACTAAGTGTGTTGCAATTTAGTTTTAATTTTCGCATTTTGTTCATTAGATTAGCCGTACACCTATTCACCCCATCTAGGCGTACTTACAATATCTACCCTTTGGATATTCGAACTAACCCATGTGCATGCATACAAGATGTGCCAGGGCATATATAACAAAACTCCTAAGATATACATCAACTAGTATACTAGGCTCACACATATATATACATATCAAAAGTAATTGCTTATAGATTTATCCTTCATAGGGTAGAGTCTCCCCACTCGAGTTCCCACTACTACTGCTGCTATCCTCGCTATCATCCATGCCTTTCTCAGAGTCTTCCCATGATAATTCGTCTCCTGCACAGTAACAGTCATCCAGATCATCATATAAATCCATATCACCTTCCCAATTTTATCCTAAAAGAGACCTCCATAAGTAAATCCTCTTCGGGTCTCTTCTTTTAATGCACTCGTATCCTCCATCTCTTCTACATCAAGTGAATCTCCAACCAAACTCTCTGTATCAGCAATAGTCAATTCAGGCTTATTAGATGCCTGAGACTCAACCTTCTCATGGTCTATGTGGTCTGGGGCTGCAAATATGACCTCTGGGTCGGTCTCATCAGACTCATAACCCCAATCCATAGAATCTGCCATCCAACTTGCACTCGAGCTATCCAAGCTAGAGACTGGCCAATATTTGTCAGAGTCTCACATCTACATATAAACAAGGATTCATATCAATCTCAACCCATAAAAATAGTCTCAACATACTGCTATACAATAAGAAAGAAACAATATATACACACTCTTACACTTACATTTATCCTTAGTCTACCCGTAAGTTGCATGTTTCATAATAACTTAGATTCAATAGATAATTCAAGGCATTCCCTCGTCCCAGTGTCCCATACCACTAGTAGTTGTTCCTGAGAGCCCGTACTCTCAACCAACTCACCCGAATCGGGATGTTTGGGCACCCTGATTCTGATGCGAGAAAATAATCAATTACCACTTGACTCACGGTTAATCCGTCACATAAAACCCACTACCTAACTATAATCACATATCCATATACATTAAGCCTAACAATTTTCTATTGCCTCCTACCTTCAACTTAACCTTCTCCTTCTACCTATAACCGTTAGCTCTGATACCAACTGTAACGGTCCCAGTCTTAATAATTTCCATTATCACAATTATCACAAATTATCCTTAATCCAAGCGTGGGATCCATTAAGATACAACACTTTGATTTCAGCTAAGATCAGCCTACTTATGGCTTCACAACATTTTCATTACTAGTGCATATATTCCAAATTATTGATCCGACAATCCAGTAATGAACACATAGCAAACTCATTACTACTCTATAAACTCCATGATGTTAACAAGATTCAGGTCAAGCACCTAATAACACGAGCATTTCAATATATTACTAAAGTTCATGACAAGCATCAACATAGGAGTTTTACATAGTATTTCTAAAACAATATATACATATCAAAAGAACATGCCAAAAGGGTGAAAATATCTCCCGTTGCCACCTATCCCGTATATTGCCATTAAGTGGGTCCCTTGCCTTTATCCAAACCTGAAGGTGATTAATATAATATAGTGAGCTCGACAGCTCAGTGAGTAAAACAATAATCATATGCATGACCTTTATGTATGTCTATTGGAATTTATTATACAGGTAATAATTGTAATTTATACTATTTTTGCATATTTTATGTATTTGCTGAAGTCCTAACCAAAACACAGTAATTGGTCCTATTAGTCGACTTACCCTTCCTATAGTCGACTAATACTATATTAGTCGACTTAACTTAAAGCTATAGTCGACTGAACTCTGCCCAAAAATATATCCACTCTCTGTTGGCTACCAGTTACTCAACTAGTCGACTACCCTATCTTGTATAGTCGACTACTCTTGGTATTAGTCGACTTATAAGTCATCTATAATCGACTATATCTTGACCAAAAAGGATGTTTACTCTCAATTTGTTGCCTGTAACTAAAGCTAGTCGACTACCCTATCTTGTATGGTCGACTAAGGGTGGTTTCCAGAGACTTACTTAACAAAATCTCACATCTATAGTCGACTTGGCCCATGGGTTAGTCGACTAGTCAAGTTAAAATTTGCCTATATCAGTCGACTATCACAGAGTCTAATGTTAAGAAATTTATATAGTTTTAACATGTAATTTTATCTTAACCATATTAACACTCTTGTTAAATATAAAGATGGACTCCCCCTTCGGTCACCTCCAGTTAAACCCTGTCCCTTCCTCCTATACGTTATTCAATGAAATATTCTCCCCTTCGATCACTCCAGTTCAACCCGATCCCTTTCTCCTATACATTATCAGAATATTTTCTCCTTCGGTCACCTCCGGTTCAACCCAGTTCCTTCCTCTAAATATGCAATAATCATATCCTTCATGTAATAACAACATGCAAGGATTCATAAAACAATGTCAACATAAATAATTTTCATGATTTCTACTTTACATCATGCCAACATTATGAAAGTCATTAACATGTATAAATAACAACTTACTAAGTTAACCATATGTCAGCCTTATCAAGGTAACCAACACATTATATCATCTTAGTATATGTGTAGCCATATATATGCATAAAGTCAAGTATGATGTTTATTCATAAAACTATTTCTTCTTAAGAGGCATGTGTTTGACTATCATGTATACACACAACATGTCGATCATGCACAATGGTAAGCATACATGAGAATAACAACAACATATCACAATAGGATATAATGTACACATAAAGTCTATAAATTATACACATGCATTATCATTCATTTTCACGTCCACTTATGACTTAGTAATTTTTCACTTTATTTCAAACTTTACACTACCTACTAATATATTAGGGTTTGGATGTTCTACTCACCCTTGAAGAGAATATCCCCTTATCAAGCTTGGTCACCGGTTATAATGGAGTCTACAAGGCCATAACAACATCATCATTAGTTTATAATTTAAAGAGTGTAAGAGGGTGTAGTAGTCTTAAGGATTTTCTTACCTTCTTCAACTAATATCATCCTCCTTACTTGATAACCTAGGCTAACCTTGTCTTCAAGAATTTTTCTCTAGGGTGATGTTAGGTCACACTTTTCCATATTCTATTAGGTCTTTGGAGGAGATAAAATAGGTAAAAGAAGCCTTTTTAGTATAAAGGAACTAAGAAAAGAGTAGTGAGTGAAAAGGAGGGAGAGAGTGAGTGAGAGAAGAAAATGGAGAGGAAGATTGCCTTGGGCTGCTGTTGTTTGGCCGGCAGCAAAATGGAAGGGAGGGGGAGTTTTGGAGTTAAAATGAAGAGAGAGAGAGAGAGAGAGAGAGAGAGAGTGTGTGTGTGTGTGTGTGTTGCCAAATGAGGGTGTTCTCCCCATCCCCCCTATTTATACTCCACTTCTCTCCATAGGATCTTGCCAAGTGCCCCCCTAACATCATCTCTCTACACCTATACCTTACTCTTATAAGTAAGGTCTTCATCCCTCTCCCCTTCATGAAGTACTTGTATCAACAAGTATGGTGGGGGTATGGTAAAAAAAGTCAACATGCATGTGTGTGTATTTAATCCCATATACATATATACTGGTATATGCATGGTATAATAAATAGTACAAGTATCTTACATGAATACTTGTTTCCACATTATCTCCCTAAAGCACTCAAGTGTTAAAAAAAATAGGTGATTAGTTAAAGCAAGTGTTACAGCCGCCCCTCTTGTTCACTACCCGCAAGAGAGAAGCACATCAACATAAAGAAGAAGAAGTTAATTTGGGTTTCAATTTTTAGATCCAGATCCGTTATCAAAAAACATACCTGTTAAGCGACTCTACTTCATTTTTGAGCCGTAACTTTCACATCTGTGCTCTGATTCAAGTGATCTTGGTACCATTATGATCATGACGACGAGCTCTACTTATCAATACGAACTACAGGTCCGAAATATCTCTGTAATCATCAGGAGGTAAATTTTTCTTTAACACGCTCTATTTATTTATGGGTTGATAACTATCCTTTATTATTTTATCAATTTAAACTGCTGCCACTATATCGTGAGACTGTGAGATTTTACTTGCCATGTATTTGCTAATCATGTATATTGAGAGACAAGCTTTGTCTTCGTAACTGGTAGCAACTTTAGTTTATTTAAATTGCGAACGGTACACCGGTACTTACACGTTTTGTTAAATCCATCATCTTACGTTATTTGCTTTAATTATTTTCCTACCCAAGATCGTAATAGTTGGTAAAACATAGCAAAATTTATTACATCACTGATTTGTGATTCACTCGCATACCCCGTTTCACATCACATGAGCTTAATGTTTACTATCCGAAAAGCTCATTTTAATGTTGTTGAAACAATGCAAATGACACTCGAAATGATAGCTAACACTAACCCACGAGAAATCTGAAGAACGTGCAGTGAGTCTACAGGTGACATTGTTTGCAAGGAATAATATGCCATGATATTCACATTCACAAAGAAAAAAAAAATCATTATGCTTGTTCTTTCATATCCTAGGGCATTCTATCACATATCAGAATATTATGTATTCTAAATAACTTGAGAAAACATTACTATTCTCATAATGACAAGGTCCAACCAAGATCACTACATATTGTAGTAGAGATCCAAAAGTTCATCGTAGTGCAATTGAAACCATGTGATGACACAGAATGACTGCCAACACTGCAATGATATACATGAGAAAGCTAACCAACATGTATTGAGTTCATAAATAATAACCCAATTCAAGAAAACTCCATAATCAGAGAAACCATCATTAAGCGAAGAGCACTCTTTCCCCCCAAAAAATAAACATCCCCAATTTCAGATCAACATGCAATGGGGCATGAAACATGAAAATAACCCAATTCAAGAAAATATAACTCTATAAGAAAAAGATAAAAAAATTAGCATTTCCCCTTAGAATCCTAGAAACAACATGAAAGAGACGTAAACCTGTTTCGTTTGCAACATTATATCATCATGATCACACAAAACCTTTCACAGATGGACCAAGTAGTGTCAGTTAAATTGAACGAAGGTTTGAACCATGGTTTAAATTTTTTGAATCGGTATAGGGTATCAGCCAATGGTTTTTAGTATAAATATTGTCATATCGGGCGTTAATATCTGAAATATCGGCCGATATTATGGGGTTAATATCTTATGTGGGATGAAAGATGGTCTATTTGCAGTCTTTAGCGTGTTGTGCTAATTATTCTGCGTGCTTTAAAACCGGTCAAATAATAGATATTAGAACCTCTTGGTCGAATATGTTTTCTCATTCTTCATGTGTTTCTTCTAGCACTGACATGAGAAAAGTAATCAAAGACAGGTATGAATTAATTTAAGGGGACAAATCGGTGTCCTTAAGCTTGTGGAAATGATGCCATTAACAAAATGTTGAATTGGATTCATATATACTAGACCATCTGGGTGTTACTGAACTAATTCTGATTGCACCACAAGTTGCAAAAAGTTCTCAGCTATGTGGTTTCTCATGGTAGCCATATTTATTTGTCATTGTTGTATGATGTCAGTGCAAATGGTTGTGCATAATGCTCTGCAGGAATTTAAAGCTTTCATTTTTTTGGGGGAAATATGGGTGTATTGAGACAGTTGAGCTGATTCCATGGTATGTGCTGCTCTGGTACTTGCAGGTATCATGCAAAACAGAAGGTTGACAGAAGATGGCCCACAGCAGATCTTTTCCATTGCGAGAGATCGGCTAAGCATTCATGGCTGTGATCAGTGGCTTCGCAATTGCCATGGAGGTGTACTTGTAGCACAAAATTACTCATTTTTTTTACCCCTGAGATTTTGATGATAAACATAAAAATAACATGGGTGGTGCTTTTTTGTGTGAGTTTTCATGTTTGGGATCAAACTTTACTGTGACAAGAGGAACAAAGATGGAGATTACATGGGTTGTGATAATTTAATGAACCAAAGCTTATGGTTGAAACTAATATTGTTATTAAATTTATTATCCGTTGGAGGGAGCAAAAGGTACGTTAGTATGAATAAATTTGTACACACTCCGACACTTTAAAATAACCATTTATCATTCTTCTTATATAAAACGATGCATCGTGCGCTGCCATGGAGCATGCATGCAAGACTGGGATATGTTCAGGAAATTATTCAGTGCGTAAAATTCCGCTGATATGTAAAGATAACTAATATTTTCTCTCTGCTCTCTAGAGTTGGCCATTTGACATCAACATCGGCCTTGGAATGCTGTCTCGTGGGCCTCATGACTTTTTTAATAAATGTGTTCAGTTGCAAGAGAAAAATCTAATAAAAAATAAGGGGCTACATGAGCAAAACTGTTCGTGAGCATTCATCTCTAAAAACAAGAAGAATTGATAGAAATCTAGCATCCCAAATATTTTAATATTTCTTATCAATCAATTCCAATCAAGTCTCTGATGGTGGTGCTTTTTTGTCAATTAAATATTAAAAAATTGTAAATTCTTCTCAGTATTTCCGCATCCAAACAACGTGCATGGAAACGAGCAGTGAGTCTCATAACGTGACCCACTGCTCGTCCCTTAGCTTTGTGAAAATATGTCTTCATTGTGCGCTTTTCGCACCAAACAAATAGCTAGAGAAGAGGGGGGGGGGGGGCGGGGTTGAGCTCAATTTCATTATTTTTCTACTTTTTCTTCTTTTTGCGTGTTTGGAGAAAGACAGGAAATCTCACTGAAGTCAACATGACATCAGCCTTTTCCTTGTTTCGTTTTCAACTCAAAAAATGCTGAAATTGGTTGGAAAACTGACAAATAGGACAAATCTATTTCACACAGCCAAATAGGTGCAAGTGTATTTAGTTGCTTGAGAAAATGATGGGAAAGAGAGTTGCCACATGGGATTTGAGAGTGTTGGACTTTTCCAAAATGAGAAGAAAACAAGAGGAAAATTAGCATGCCTCTTTTAATATTATTTCTTTTCACAACCCTTCATAGGTTCAACTTGATAATTACTAATTAAATCAGTAACAAATTAAATTTTCCATTCAAACGTATAGTTTAGAAGAAAAAAAAGCCTATTATGTTCCACTGTAAGACCCACTTCTAAATCCTTTGTTTTCTACGAAAAAGACTGGTGGCTCGTTGAGGATATGAATTCGAGGGCTGGATTTTTTTTTTGTTGGGTTGCTAAGAAAAAGAAGCAGGTCTCACTAAATAGCGTTTCCAAAATGGTGCTGTGAGGAAAAATGGAACACGTTTTTTTTTTTTTTTTTCTTTTTCAGGTCGAGTTCTTTTTTGGTTTGCTAGAAAGGAAAATATAGAAACAGACACTATATTATGCAGACGTAAGTTTTACTTTCTATATTCGTTTAATGGAGCTTATTTTAAAGAAAAGAGTGACGAGTCTTGCCCAAAACTTTCCTCAAAGGTGGGTCCCAGCTCAGAATTTGGGAAAATTCGAGTTCGAATTGGTGAAGATATGAGCTCTACAGGTATGAATTTCCATTTCCAAGTTTTTCTCACTTTTCTTTAGTTTCTAGCAAACAAAACAGGCTGTGCGGGGCCCACAGCACACATATGCTGAAAAACCTCGTCAGTAGGCCTACGTTTCTTTCCTTAGTTTGGCGTTCTATGAATCAAGCTGTCTTGTCGGGTTAGCTCCTTCGCACGAAGGAGCATCCGATTCTGTGCGCAAAGGACTCGTCCATTTATGACTTAGATGGGGAATGTGAATAAAAAAAAAAAAAGGAAGTTTTGTGAGCCCTACGCACAAAACACGTTTTCTCTCCTCATCTGGCACATCACGTGAAACATCATTATGCTACTTCGTGCGAAGGAGCTTACCTGCTCCCACTGATCTAAGTGGTCAAACCAGCCACACTTGTGTTATTTTCAGTTTTTTTTTTACTGACCAAACATTAGTTTCAATTCATTTCAATTAATCTCAACTCCTTTGTGTCCCCTTTGGTTAACTCTAATGTCCAAGCCTTTTGGCTCACACAGAAAAGGCAAAGTTAACCACGTATTAATGCAGTGAAAGTTGGAAAATTAGAGAATTTACAAATCTAATGACAATTAATTAAAAGATTAAAAACCCCTCTCCCTCTCTAATCTTTTATCTTATACTATTTCAAAACACAGTGCTCCGAATTTTGCTCTGTTGCCATTTTTTTTCCTCCCTCCCCACCCTCTCTCTCTCTCTCTCTCTCTCTCTCTCTCTCATATCTTGTTTTTCTTTCCTTTTTTGTATATAGTATCCAATCCTCGTTCTCTACTCTCAGTTCAGATCTGAGCTCTTTCCTTCGTCGCTGTTCGCTCTCAGAGCGCTGCCTTCCTCAAGATTCTCACCCTCGGTTTCCCATTTGCGGTAACTTCTTCAGCAATCTAGGGTTTCAATCTCTTCTCAGCTGAATACTGAATGTAATGTTCCTCTAATTTCTAGGTTTTTTTTTATGTGAATTTATTTCCTTGTAAATCATTTCAGCCAATTTTCTAGGGTTTTAGAGACTCCATGTAGAAGGACAAGTTGCCCCCTCCTCCTCCTTCCCGTTACCACCCTCTGAGACATGAGCCCGCAGCCTCGTCGTCCTCGTCATCGTCCCAAGTTCCCGAGGATTGTTCGAATAGGTTTAGCCATGACATTAGCCGGATGCCTGATTTCCCTCCTCGAAACCCCGGCCACCGCCGCGCCCAGTCGGAGATCCTCAGCCTCCCTGATGATCTCACGTTTGACAATGACCTTGGTGTTGTGGGGCCCACCGATGGCCCCTCGTTCTCCGACGAGACGGAAGAGGATTTCATGGCAATGTATCTGGATATGGATAAGCTTGGTTCCACTTCCGAATCCGAGCTTTTGGGTGGTGAGAGTTCGGGCGCTGCAGCTTGCGAGGGAGGTCAGTTTGTTGGCGGCGGCGGCGGCGCTGCTGCTTCTTCTTCCATGCAAAATGAGAATTTGGGTTCGGGGAGGAATGAGAGGCCAAGGGTTAGGCACCAGCATAGCCAGTCGATGGATGGGTCCACATCGATCAAGTCAGAGCTGCTTGGGTCAGGCTCGGAAGGTCCGTCATCTCTAGCGGAGGCGAAGAAGGCCATGTCAGCTGCGAAGCTAGCAGATCTTGCACTCGTTGATCCGAAGAGGGCTAAGAGGTTGGTTTGTCTCATTAGCTTTTATTACTTCATGTTGATATTGGATGCCTTTAAACTTGATTTATGCGTATTACTTGATTTTATGTATAGATTGAGGTGCAAGTTGACTACATTTTGGTATGGACAAGGCTTTACAGTTTGAATGTCTATAGGACACAAAAAGATAGAGTATTCTTATGAACGCCAATTATAAATTTGGAGTAATGCATGCATGTAATAAATATATACACATGTAAATAGCCTTAACTGAAAGTTAAGGTGGAGATGTTAGTAACAGACAACTTAACCTTAATTCTCCTCATTGAGAATCTGATTATGGAAATGCCTTTCCTATCAAATATACACTCACATTATAGAATTTGTTGGTGTTGACGGGACTGTCATCAGGTCATGATTCATCTAGTGCCCTCCTTTTCTTGGGGATGGTTCCTCTAGTATGTCTTATTGTTCATAGTTATGTCTATCCAAAACGTGGATATTTGGTTAGAGAAAGGGCCAGTTTCTTATTGTGGCTATGCTCACATTAAAATTACAAATGACAGGTTCGTTCACGCTATTAAATTTCACATATGACGATTTTTTAAGTCTATCAATCGAAATCAATCTAGAAGGTGAGTTGTCTGAGGGTTTGGCCAAGCTTCTCTTCAAATTTAACCCTTTCAAGCATTAAAATGATGCTTCAAGACTCATGAAAACTTGACATGCATCAGGTATGGGGAATTGAAAGGCCTACTTCATGTGAGATTAAGATTAGTGTTTTGAGTTGGCGATTATTTCAAATCAAAGAGGTCTGCAATTAATATAGTGAACTTCTGGATGGATGTTGAAGAGGCTGGGTCATAATTTGTTATTGAATTAGCATTACAATGAACTTACATGGGTGGTTTTTTTTTTTGTTTTGACCCATCCAGACAGAATAACTAAAGTAAAGCACACTTGTGAATGAAATTTGGTTTTTCTATTGAAATGTTTGGGGCCCTTTTGAATCAAGTTGCTCAATGCAAAATGGAGATTTCTCTTAGGACATGGTAGCAGCCAGCATAGATGCATATATACATGGGATGCTTGGGTCTTGGTGCTTCTGCACTGCCAACCAATTGATGCATGGGAAGGTGAGGGTTGGAAAAGCAAGGGAGAAGAGAGAACATAGATGAATATAACATATGTCCAAAATTTTAATATTATTTCTAATTTCCTAAATTAAAAATTTAAAACTCTTTAAACCATCGAGAACATCGAAGATGGAAATTTTTTGATGGTGGGTGACACCAATTTGAAAGCAACAACATGTTAACAGGACAAACGCAGTAATGGGACATGATATGACATGACAAAGGCATGCAAATTGAATTACCTAATTTATCTAATCGGGATCATCATCCTAGTGTTTTCCTAGATATGGTCTCCTGGAACACAACTCTATAACGAGAAGGAACAATAATAAAAATGCAACCAAATTCTATGATCATCTAGCGACTTGAGTTCAAATACTTTGAGTTGGTGCCTTGGTGGAAGAGGCTCACACACAAACCTAGGACAGTCGTTGATTTTTCATTTTAGGGAAATTTATCATATTAGTCACATGGTTTAAGCTGAAAAGGGACTCAAAGATGTCATACGACATTATAAAAATTTAGCAATCACGAAATAACAAATTAAATCTCTATAAAAGAAATTTAATGTCCTCAGAGATGGTAAAGAAATATTTAGCATAACAATTTATTGAACCTACAAGTGCAGTTCTCACTTGTGAATTGTTAATGACCTTATTTTGTAGCTCTCAAACTTGAACATTGTGTAACTGAAAGTACTGTTAAGAATGGAACCTAATAACATATAATGCTGAAAAGAAGTATTCAGAAAGTGGCATTGCAGAATCCAGTTGCAAGGTGTTCATCCATGATAAGTCTCTATGGTACATCAAGACTTCATATCCTGGTATAGTAAACTTCCAAGAAAGCAATCTAACTATAGTATGTAAATTAATTGCTGCAATGCAAATGTTATTTTACAAAATGAAAATAGACTAAAGTCTTGCAATTTGAAATTGAAAGAGAAATTGATCTCAGAATTCAGAAATGACTGTCGGTCCTTTTAGTCTTGTCTGTACAGTATAAACCATGGATGTTATGCACTTTGTCATTATTCATTTGAGTACTTGCATGAAAAGCAGAATCTGTATAGTAATGCTCTATGCATGGGAATTGTTCTTATATTGATAGCATGTAATTCATACGTGTTCTGCTTTCTGGCTATCTTATTTATTCTTTTTAATTGTGTTATGTGATGGAGTGTGGTTATTGTAAGCTTGCAGTAGAGCAAGCCTGTCTACATCAGTACCACAATGCAAACATATTTGGTGGTCTATCAATAATTTATATTCTTTTCATTATTAAATCAGAGTGATATTGCATTATATAATTATTATTCATATGGTTTTATATGAATATGATGTAGAGGTTTGGAATCTTTGTAAGTGTGCATGCTGGTTTTACACCCAAATGAAGGTTCGCTGGGCATCTGGTTCATTTTTAATTATAGGATTGTGACCTAGGCCTAGAATTTTCAAATAATATATTGGAAAATTGTTACTGTTCTAAAGAGCAATCAGATTTTTTTTTTTTTTTTTTTTTTGTGTGGTTGGTGGGAGGAGGGGGAGGAGGGGGAGGGGGTGGGGGTGATGGGGCATGCATGCGGTTCTTAGTTCCAATCAATGGAGAGACGTGTGGACCAATGGGATCACTTGGCTTAGTTGTTGTTACTACTTACTACTGTATTCATTTGGCTAAAAGAAAGCCGTGCTGCATAAAATTCAGAACAATACAGCCAATACATCTCCAGGAACAACCATCGATCTATTTGATTGGTCATACCAATAGTCAACTATATTCAGAAGCAGTCAACGAAGTTGACCGGTCACACAAATGGCCAACTGTTATGGTTCTGGAGTTTGAATCTGATTAGTTATTTCCTCATTTGATACGATGAAGAGCTGAAACTATATTTTAATTTTTAAGTTTTGGGTCTACTCCAATTTCCTTTTTGGAAAGATTTCTCTACACTGTCAATTTCATTGATGATCTAGGAAGGTTTAGGTCCACACATTACATCCCAGCCATGATTAACCATGGCCAAGAGGTTGACAAGCTGGTAGTTGAAATGGGTGAAGCCAGATAACACTAATGAGTATATTCTTGACGGAGTTCTCCATTAACACAAACCAGGAAACACCCAATATTCTAGCTAGAAGAAGTGCAAGTTAAAAACAAATAAATAACTGAATCTTATTGTAGAAAATAGTGAAATTGCACAATTTTTTTAAATAATAGCTTTTAGAAAGGAAAATGCATCATCTTATTTTGGAGCTACTCGACGTGGTTTCATATCATCAAACTTATTACTATATGCCTAAGCAAATAGTGATACCAAAACTTATATGCATATCGTTAACTAAGAATAATTCAATAAAAGAACAAACATCTCATAAGCAGTTAATTTAGCTAAATAAATCCTACTCGAATAAGAGAAAAATTAATTTAATACACTAGTTTATGGCAAAAGATATCGATACAATATTTGATATTTATAATTTATGATAACATCAAATTAAAAATAAATTTTTTGACAGAGGTACCATATTAAAAATTAATTTAATTTATAATTTATTAAGGGCAAATGTATTGGTACAATATTGAGATATCTATTCTATAAATTATGATAACATTAGTAATTAAGCATAAATATTAGAGTTATGAACTAAGATTTAAGAAGGATACATACCCTATGTAATTAAAAGAGGAAAAAAGTTGGTGGACCAACAATTGGGTTCTTCAGTTTTTTTTAATGTTCGAAAACTTGTTTTCGACAAAGATTAATATAACCTTGAAAGAACTGAGAACCCTACTCAGGACAAGGTCAGCTATGTGTTGAGAGAGAATAAAAACTCAGAATAGAATGGGTATGGTGGAGACAACAAAGATGAGTTATGTAGGGGAAGATTAAGATTTGGAAAAATAGTTTTTCTTTCTAATATCAGAAATAGCTGTAATAGATTTTTATTTTTATTATGATTCATATTTCTAATTTTCTAACTTATGGAAGACTATGTAGTACAGACACGGGTGTCGGACATGACACAAACACGGAGACATCTTCAAAAAAAGAATACAGGGACACGACAAGCAATATTTTATTATTATTATATATAGATAAATTTTCTCTCCATGTTTCTAATTTTTTGATTTTCTCTCATATTTATAAAGAGGTGCATTCTCTTCAACTTTTTCAACAATACTTTCCGAAGTAGACATTTCTACACAACTCTATATATTTGAGTATCAACTTGTCAAAAAATAATCAAACATGAATAATTAGTTTTATTATAGGTAAGATTAAAAACAAAATAGAGTCTAAATTGTTTACATCTATAGCTTTTATAAAATAACAAACAAAACGAAAAAAATCTAAAAAAAATTCTAACTAATACCTCACCTAGTTCATGATGTGTGTAAATTCTATTAACATATTTGCTTATATCAAAAAGATATCTTTTTCATGTTTATTTAAGCGACATATGACTTTTAGATATCTATACATGATCTTTAAATTTTATTTAATGTCGACACGACGTTGGACACGGTGCCGACATGTGATTTTATGGTTGTTTAAAATTCGATACGACATTGGAGTGTTTGATATGTGTCGGGTAAGTGTAGGTGTCCGACACGTGTCTGACACGGACATGTCATTCACTTTGAAGTGTCCATACTTCATGGATGGAAGACATAGGGGTAAGTTGTACTGTGTTGGAAAGCCACGGTTAACATGTCCTGCGCCTATTAAGTGAGGGCTGCACAAATTTTTTGGTGTAGATGTGTCATAGTTATTTGGGCCTTATAGGTTCCTTTTCCTTCTTCCTTTCCTTTTTCTTCTTCATTTCATTTCTTTGCTTTTTTGTTGAGGATTGGGGATTTCTTTTTTAGGCGGGTGGAGGGGGGCGCCTTGGCTGTGTCTCTGATTGCAGAGTGAAGGCATCATTCACCACTACACACAAGGAGACCATATTCTAGAGAGGATGGATTAGGATCTGTGTAAAGCAGTGTTGCTTGCGCATTAGTGCTGACTCAGAGGAATTTTCGGTTAAATCACTTTTCAAGAGCATATCTCATACACTTATCTTTCTTCATTGCAAGTGCATGCAAAATCAAGAAGAGACATGGTACCTATTCGTTGTGTGTATATCCGGTTGCTTATTATCGTGTGAATAATAAATTTGACGTGAGGGTAAGGAAGTTTACCTTTCTTGATTATGTTAATGGGTTGAGGGTTACATATTGTGGTTTCTAAACTGGTCTTATAATCAGCATGCAACTTGCCTTAGAGTGGGTAATAAATTTGACAGGAGATCTTATACAATCACTATTTTGATTTCTCTTTTCATAAGAAGTATAGCCTTTACTACATCAATGAAAATAATATATATCTGAACATGTAATAAGTGTGAAGAAAGTGTTTGAGAGGTGCAAAAATTGTCTCAAAAGCACTGAAGAAGTATGCGAAGTTAAAGAATACAATATAAAATTGAGGAAACATTTTGAAAGTATGTCGCTTGTGCAACAAGTGTCCAGAAGTGTTGGTCTCTGTCACGGGTACAACTTCATGATAAAAGTGTCTCTACAACATAGGATGTTGCACTTGAGTTGTTTTTCCGCCTTCCCATCCGATGCTTAACGTTTTCTGGTTCATATGTAGGGAGTTATTTCCACATGCTTAGTGTTAAATATAGTTGACATTTGGCTATTTTTAATTAGCCTAGCAAATTACCTTCACGCTCTCGTACTCTTTACCCTCTCAGCGATTTGTATATTTTTTTCATCTCTATCCTACTCACGTTATAACTAAAGTGAGGGAAAGCTCTAGTTATAACCAGAGAGATTTGGTAACCAGGGCATTTGTTATCCGCATGTGGTCTAGAAGAGGGAAAACTTATGTGAGAAAAATTCCCTGACTAAGGTATGATTTTAAACCATATTGTGGTAAAAAAAACTCTTTTAAAATTTCATTCATATTTTTTTGAATTAAAAACTAAATAACAAAGTTGCCTGGAAATTGGAATTATGTGTTTTGTCTTTCAATCGGTTTAGTCCATTAAAATTTGATTTTGTGAGTTATTTGTTGTCATATTCAAAACCATATAAGATTGAATTTTAACACAATTTAGTTAAGGCGCAAGGTGAGGCGCAGGGTTCCCTATGCGCTCGAGGCACAAAGAAAGGTGCATGCCCGATTAAAGCGACATGTACAGTTTTATTTTTATTAAAGTTTAATGTAATTCATCAATTTGGACATGACAGAATGTACTATAAATTTCAAGCATGAGTACCAATAATTGCTAGTGAAACATTGTTATGGCAATTCAAAGTTTATAAATAATCTCAACCTCCAAATTGATGTCATTAACAAAGAAGAAAATAACAAGAAACAAAATAGAAAAAGAAGATGATGAAAAGAACAGAAGAAATGGTAATAAAGAAAAGAAAGCAGATGAAAAGAAGAGAAGAGGAAAATCATGGGAAAAAGAAGCAGTAAATGAAGAAAACGGGAAAAGAAGATGAATAAAGAAGCTTTAGCTAAGAATAAGAGATGATGAGGACTAGAAGAGAAAGAGGAAAATAAAAGAACTTGGGAGAATTTCAATGGTTGAATGTTGGGCACACTTCATTGTGCCTTGCACCCAACTCATGGTGACTCTGAGGTGTTATGAGGCGCACACCTGGCCTAGTCACATTCCCTAAGGGGTTGCAGGAGCATTGGGCCACTGCCCTGCATTGTCTTGCTGCTCAGGCCCGCGCCTGTGAGTGCCTGTGACAACACTGGTAAAACCTTCTAACAAATTCATGTAATCTAACATTTTTTTAATGTGGTTTTTCAATATCCAGTAGTTGAAGAGGCGCAAACTAATATGTGACCATAATAGTCAATTGTTTTTCCTTTTGAAATGGCATAGTATGACACGTCTGCCATAACTTCTGCCATTTGAAGAGCTCCCTTTACTTTTATATTGAAGAACTGTGTTATATCAGTGGGTGACCTTCCTAACATTAGTTTCACTGGAGTTGCATGAAGATGAGCTGGATAGACTGTTGATTTGGTATTAAGATAGATTTTCTTGTGAAGATGATATGAAGCCCAATGTTGAAGATGAGTTTGTATAAGTTGGAAAGCAAAGAGAAAGGTGAAGATCGAAACGTACAACATCACACTTTTTAACCGTGGCTAAAAGAATTGCTTAAAATTTTGGGTCCATGTTAGTAGTGTAATGTATTAGGTTGGATTGGTTTTTAGCTATTATCACACGAACCTGAAAGCATGCCCATAGGGTTTCAAGCAGGTTTGCTTTTCAAATCGAATTTTTGGGTAATGAGCTAGTTAATACGGGTTATGTTTAAAAATTAATGGATTAATGTTTTCTTTAATAAAAAGAATTTACAATTCAAAAGGCTAACCACTTTATACTATGATAAACTTTTATATGCTTGCCGAATGAGATGATAATTCATTAGGTTACGGACATTTGTGAAGCTTAATAAAGCATATAGACAATCATTATAATGTTTAGATAACTCATAGATGGTTAATGTTGATAATATTTTTAGATTTGTCACTCAAATACATCGATGTCATGGAGAATGAGAATTTTAAAGTGTATCATGTTAGGTCTCAAGCTATTTTGATAACTAGCATACACTCGTACACATGTTTGTATATGTATCTAAATATATATATATGTGGGGTAGGGGGATCCGGGGTTTGCGAGTTTGGGTTCAGATGGGTTTAAGGAAATCAAAGGCCACCTTTTAGGTTCTTGCGGATTAAGCTTACCCAAACCCTTAATTTGGGTTGGGGCTAGGGTGAGTTGTGCTTCAACTTGACCTGATTGACACCCCTAGTGCAAGTAAACTAGAATGAGAGTTTGCAGTAACTAAAGAGATTTAGGGGGAAATGCTATGTTGCATTGATACTTTTTCATTAAACCATGTCCTTATTCAACATATACGTGACACGATACTTTTCAATACTTCTTGGATATCTGTAAGGCATTTCTTTTCCTTGGCAACGTTTGCTCAGGTGACCTCTTTTTAATTTTGTTTCCTTTTGACCTCAATTCATAATATATGTTTCAAATACATTATAATGGTTAACAATTGCTTTTGGCATCAGTTTTATACACCAAATACCATGGTTTAAAATCTCAGTATCGGTAAGGCTGATGGTTTCTATTTTTAATATCATCAATATCGGCCATCAATATTAGCAATATCGGTCATATTGGCAATATTGGCTCGATATCAGCCGATATTATAATGTTAATATCATATCGGGTACCTCAAAACCTGATACGATATTGTCGAGAATCGGCCGATACTTGAAACCATGCTAAATACTTTCTTGGCATGTATTACACATATTGGGGTATTATTTTTAACTCGCATGGAGTTATAATATTGATGATATATTTCATAATATTAATTAGACTGTCTAAGTAGAAGATCAGAGATATATTAATCACATCTTTTGAAAAATAAAAGGGCCAGAAAGCCAATACCAAATTGACATATAATTATTCAAATGTATAGAATGTTATGTTATCTTTTTCTAGTTGACATTGTTATCAAAAGTGCCAATTCTGAAACATGTGGGAAAAATTTGCCCTCTGATTTTTTCTGGAAATTACCCCCCACGCCTTTTTCTTAATGCTGGTAACTCTGTGATCCTTAGCCTATTCCCCCACGCCTTTTTCTTAATGCTGGTAACTCTGTGATCCTTAGCCTATTCCCCCGCCACCTTTTTCTTAATGCTGGTAACTCAGAGATCGTTAATGTAACCTATTTCTTTACCCCCAATACAACTTTGGAGTATATGTTGTATACTGTATTTGTCCTAAATGTCAATACTATCAACCCCTCAAAAAGTGCTCAGACTTTTTTCCTGAAACCTTTACTTGTCAGCTGCAACTAATGCGGCGAACAACAAAGAATGATGGCTTTCTAATAAGCACCCTAGAGAAAGATCCTACTTTTCTTTCAAAATTATCTATATTTAACCTGGTTTAGATAGTCAAACAATCACATATATGTGACGATGAATGGCTATTGTCATGCCCCGCTTCCCACTAAAGCAAGATAAACACGCGACTTAGGCAGCTGGCGACACGCTCAAAGGAGCATGCCAAGCGTCTAACCTGCAAATTATGTCATATTTTTATGTACTGCATATGAATCAGGTTCACATAAAGAACACATACATGAAATAAAATTAATCAAAGATTTATTCGACTAAAAGGGTTCAAAACCAAATAACTGATACAAATTCAAATACTGAGAAATGAGTCCAAACTCTCTTATTCATAAATTTATGAAAGAAGGCAAATAACTAAAACAGTCTTCAAATCTTCTACTGAGCTTCAGTTGGCTCCTCGAAGTACTCATATCCAGTTGGTGTCTCCACGTACTCTCCATTATCTAGGATAAACAAACCTTGGGGAGTCAGAATTTCCCGATAAGTACAAACAAGTGAAGTATGCAATATGTGTATAGCGAATGTATGTGAACAAGGAAAAGACATGCAATATGCAATTAGTGATACTTATTTTCATTGATACAATCATGTATTTGTAGTATGAGTTTATTACTGAAACCAGTCATATAATATCCAAGTCATGATGATAAACAAGCATTCATAAAAGTATAAATATAGTAATAGCATGGAGTAAGTCAAATATAGCTAAACAATCAATCTAATCATCAAAAGAAACACACAGCTACAAGATTAATTATGAAGATGTCCCTAACGGTTATTAATTAGGTGAGATTACCCCAACTGCCACGTGCAGTGGAGCGTACCACATCCTACGCCTACTACATATATCAATTGGGTTCAAAGACGCCGAAACGACTGCATTCCATACCATAGCCTATTCCTGCATATCAATAAATGATTATTGTTATTTGAAAACTGCTAGTGGAAAAAGCGTTCTTGTACTCCAGTTAGAAATCATGCCAAGAGTAATATAGTATAGTAGTATATAACTAGAATAAGCTCATCAATAACCCATGTCACAAAGTGACATGCATCATATAAATAAACACCATCGTACCTTGTATATAGAACATGAATATCCTTGTGTGAACCAAGTACCATGCACAATCATGCCACCATGTCTTTTTCAAGCCCATATAATCACCATGTTCCACTTTCTCAAGTAATTCCAAGCACATCTCTCACGCAAACGTTTATCCATATCATTTAAATTTTCATGTTCATGTACATATTTATGTTCATGTGTTCATGTCTAAGATGTTTATGTAGTAATTTCTATAACATGGTGTCTTCTACATGAAAGAGATCAATCATGTTGGTTATAGGTCAAAGTTTGTTAAAGTTTTTTTTTTTAAAACTCGATGGAGCTACTTAAGTTATTATGAATGATTAAACAAATTTTTAAGTAAACTAATTTAGCAAAAATTTGTCATAGCAAATATTTCACGAATATAAACAACTTATAGAAAATAATTTTCTATAATTAAATAATGTTGTATAAATCAATTTTTATGTAAATTATCAATACAGAGAAATTTGAGGCTTTTCTGCACAACTGCAAGTAAGGAAGAATGAAAGTATGCTTTTAAAATAATAAATTGATTTTCAGAAAAAACTAGGGACTAAACAATAATATCTCAGGGTTGAAAACAGTTTTCAGATGTTACAGGGGCTAAACAGAAATATTTCAAGGTTAGAAATAATTTTCAGAGGTTACATGGGCTAAACAGTAATATTTCAGGGGTGAAAACAGTTTTTCAGAGGTTACATGGGTAAACAATAATATTTCAGAGTTGGAAACATTTTTCAGAAGTTACAGGAGCTAGACAGCAGTTATTCAGGATTGAAACAGAATTCAGGAACATTCAGTGACTAAACATTAATTTGTTTTTTTCAAAATTGAAAACCTTTTTCAAAACACCACAAGGACTAACGACATTTTTTTCAATAAGCAAAGTTTCTCATGTAACACTTGTAAGATAATGTCAAAACTTCTCAAGGATCAAAATGCATGTAGTTAACATGATCTGTGTGAGAAAAATAATCATAAAGGTTGCTAAAATGAATCTTTTAGAAAAGTGGGTTCCGCTAAATTTGTCATACAAATCACATGCCTTTGGTTGACACATGCATATTATACTACAAACTTCAACCATCATGTTAATAGTATCACATGGCGAGGTGATGCATGCACACATATAATAGAATTAGTATATTAAACTTTTCATCCATCATATGAAAGTACATAACATATATATCAATCTAATATGATACCTTGCCCTTTTATTTTTTTCTCATTTCTTTTCCATTTATAAATCATCACATGCTACTGTGGAACAATGCTATTACATCATATGCAGTATGGTCTGGCTTTTCAACTTCACCCGATTCAACAATTGAATATGGACCCGCAAATAAAAGAAAAGACAACACTTTCTGTTAATCAACAAGAGCAATCAAAAAAATCCGAAAAACATATAATTCGAAAATTTTGGATGCCACAATAACATGACTAAAAGGTAACAAAATCAAGTCAAATAATTAATTCATTAATTATGATATATTAAAAAGTAACATGATTATGAATCATTAAAATCTTGGTATTCATTTCATCAAATAGATCCTTAAACATCTACAAACAATTTTAATTTTATCGCATAAAATAAATATCAGATCTAGTAATATTATTCATGGCAATCGAATAGCAATCAATGAACATAAATCAATTTACATGTTTTCTCTTTATGTTGACATTATGAGCAACTTAAAAATTAAGTTTTTGTCACTAATTGGCCACAACAAATTTCTCATACATGATTATGATTCCAGAATGGGTAAACCTAGTTAAACTACTGAGAAAGATCATGGAAGAGGGTCTTATGCATGTTTCTATTGGATTTAACATCAAAGAACGGAAGGGATTCTAGGTACTTGCCTTATGTTGAAGCCACAAGAACAACTTGTAGTTTCTCTCTAGGATTTCTTCCAGCAATTTGTCTCCTTTAGCTCCCCTTTGGCCTCCTAGAACTAATTTTAGATCACCTTTTTTTTGTGAATTTTCGGCTAGGGTTTTCAAGGGCACAGAAGAGGGCTTAAATAGGCCATAGGCGGGTTTAAATTGGGTTTAGGGTGTAGTTTGGGTTTGACCCAAAATTTAAAGTATTGGTTGAGTTTGAACTGTTTGGTTAGGGTTTAGCTTTAGCCGATTTTTTAAAAATATTTATATGCTAATTTGAATTTGATTTGGATGTGTTTTAGGATAGGAAAGAATTTTGGATGAATTTATATTGATTTTCTTTATTATTCCAAGTTGTTATCTTTTCTATTTATTTATTGCCGCTTAATATCAACCACTTATAGGATATTACAGCTATTGATGTCATGATCATACCGTCTTTTTACATTTAGTTGGGGAAATTAACAGCTGTCTTACCAGAAAGTATCTATATTTGGGATTAGAGAGTTCACTTTTTTGCACTTAACTCCCCCATGAGCATGGATATTTCCTTTTGAGCGAATAATACTGTCTAAGAGGATTGTTGGGATTTATCCAAGCCATCACTTTCCACACTTGCAACCACATATTTCCCCCTTATTCCAACTAATCACTATTTATAATATCTCCATTCTTTCTTCGTTTACTCCCGGATCCCAACATTTAGACTTCTCATGATATTTGTGCGTGGGCACGCATGTCTTTTCATAAACCCTCTTTACTACCTTGCAAAGACTTCTCTTGGATTTTGCCATTAGTTTCTTATTTTCTATTCACAAACTTTCACAATGAAGGAAGAATATTTTCTAAGAATATTTGGAGTGACAATGCATTGAGATGTTAGAGTGGAAAGAGGAAGTTGTGGAGTTTTGGGGAAAAGGAAGAAAAGGTCTAGACTAGATAATTAGGGTTGGGAGAAAATAGGATGGACAAGATGGGGGGTTAAGTTTCTCAAGAGCTGCTCTCTACCCATTTAAAGGTTTGAGGGAGAGAGAGTGGTGTTGTTAACATATAAAGAGGTTATGGGGGATAAGGTGTCTAGGGTGTAATCTCCTCTCAAGATTTTATGTTAAATATTTGGTAGTGTGTTCAATGCTATTCTTTCTCATGCTTATCCAATATATTATTATTATTATTATTATTATTATTATTATTAATCTTGTTGTCTACCATAAGACATGTCTAAAACAAGTGCAAGTAGTCATATCAAATTTTAGGCAGGATTGATTAGCTATAATTATTGGAACTAGACCACATATTGTATTTGGATCCTCATGTATCTGTATCTATATCCAATAAGGATACTAATTAGCTATAGGACTGACACCCCACCCACTTATCTGCCAAATGTGATTTTTAGGATCCACACCCAAAAATTTGGGTTAGATTCGGATGAGAAATTGGATAATAGGACCCATTGCCACCCTAACTTCAAGATTTGTGCAAATTCATTGAGATCTCCATTGGCTGTTTCAAAGTGCATTAAATGCGCCTTAAAGCAAAGACATGTTCGGAAATCTAAAAGCGCATGTAATAGTTAAAATGTTGTTAAATTTCTTTCAAAATTAAATGCAAAGTGAGTATTCATGACAATATGTATGTGTGCATGCCTATGTTTGCGTAGATACACATGTTTGGGCCAGTGTGCCGGCTGTATAGATTAAATCTTTAAGATACATCCCTCTTTCTGTTTGTTATTTTGTGGTTTCTAGTGCTATATAAGATAAACAAGCATCTATATTGTAGATATTTTTGTCTTTCCAATCTGATTTCTACAGAAGTCAAACCTATTTTTCGTGGTTTGAAATCTCGATATCGGTATCGGCCGTAGGTTTTTAGTATCAGAATCAGCAATATCGGTCATTTATCGACAGTTTTGGCCTACATATCGACAACATCAGTGTTGTCTCAGTCTTATTGGGTCGTATCAGCAATGTCAGTGTCGGGCGATATTCAAACCTTCTATTTTTAAGGTGGTTTGGATGGGTTTGATTCACACTCCTCATTCTGACAAAAATTTACTATGTGGAAAGTGGGAAAAAAAAATGAGTCTCTGTCTAATGAAAAACGTTGAGGGAGGACATATGTTATAGAACCGTTCAACAATATTTATACATAGGTCATGTTACCAGGTACCTATATATGTTTTGAAGGAAAATGTTTATATTGGTTCTAGGCCATGGCATCTCTCTTGCTTATAATTACCATGGCCAAGAATTTGGCACCATCTCATAGAAAGTTCATGTCCGGTAATAGCCGATGCTAAAAGTTTCAATGTGCTTGTTATACCCCAATTTGATGGCGAAGGTTTGGATGTGATGATAATGATGAGGCTATAAAGCTGTGGCAAACTTTTATGTGGACTAAGCTTTTTGTTCTGGTCCTTGTAGTAGCATAGCAATTTTCTCGATAGTTTTTCTTAGGGACACATCTGATTGAATATCCAAGATATTGAAAACTTTAAGACTGCAAAATGACTTAGGCTTGTCTCATCTTCATTTAATAAATAACTTATCATCTACTGACAAGCTACTCTTCAATTCTATTAAGGGACTTGGTGGGATCAGGCTATGGAAGCAACTGTGCAACTACCTTAAACAGCTTATTGATGACCATAAAGTTTGCAATAAAACAATCACATTAATTTGAGTGTGCTTCCAACCGCCAAACCATGTAACTTCAATCCTCATCAACATATGTATGGTGGAAAGCATTTAATAGAACAATCTAGCGTAGGTCATTTGGAGGCTCGTAGTTCATTTTTCTGCTGTAAACTTGTGTGATCTGGTATAACTTTACAGACCCATGGTCTTGTGCTTAATATATGTAATTTTGGATACCAGTACTGCATCCAGCTGCATTACTGTTGTTCCACATCCTGACTGCACCTCATGTTTTGTGATTGAAACTGTTTTAATTCATATTATTTTTCAATTTGTTTGAATCATTGTAATAAGAATTACAAGAAGCAGAATCATTGGTTCAAGATGAACAGATGCACTTCTTCACAATTATTGCATGAAGTTATTATCTGTATTTGTTTCAACATTTTGTGTGTTTTCTTGTGCATGTTTTCTGCTACGTTGCTCCTTTTGTGTAAAATTCACCGTATTAACAAGTACTTTTGTGGCATGTGGTAGAATTTGGGCAAATAGGCAGTCAGCTGCACGGTCGAAAGAGAGGAAGATACGCTACATTGCAGAGCTCGAACGGAAAGTGCAGACATTACAAACAGAAGCAACAACTTTGTCAGCACAGTTAACAATGTTACAGGTATATCTCTTTGAATATGTTACATAATTCTAGAATTTAATTATCCTTCTGAAAAATAACCTTATGCACAGATTATAAAACTTGTCTGTTTGCATTTAGCAGCATTTATGTCGCAGATCAGATAATTGTTCCATCACTTTTATTCTGAAACAAAGGGTCTCTTGGTTGCCAAAAACTTCAGAAAAAGAAAGATAAAAGAGAACTGTTACATTTTGAAGAGAAGTAGTGTTAAATGTCTGCTTTCTGCTTTATTGAACAATGCTGTTCTGAAAACTATTTGCAGATTTCATTTTGTTTCATGGGCAACCATAAAATACTTCTGAAAGAAAAGACAAAATTTCTTTCCACATTCTTAACACCTCTCATTCGACCACATAATAGCCATGATGCCTTCTTCTTGGGAGGAACTAAAGTGAATTGGAAGTAGTAGACGAAAAGGTTGAAAAACAACTCATTTTCATTGGAAAAGAAGAAATTCAGTAAAATGAATAAATAAATAAAGAAAACATGTAATATTCATCCATTCCCTGTTCTATTATTGTTCATACAATAGACAGGGAATAATTCCCCGGTAGCCATCTTTACATCCTCGCGATCTGGTTCCCATCTTGACCTGTTTAACGTAGATCTGGTTCTTGCCCGTGTCTTTCTCAAGTTTTCTGGAACTGATTTGCAAAAGTTTCGAGATTTCAGATATTCGAAGCGGATGTCATGCCTGTATATAGTTCACATGTCAACAGTTTAATACCGGCATTTCTTGTTTCATGTGTAAAAAGACTTTTTTATTTGAACTTATGCTTCATACTAGGACAACTGGGTTGCATGTACGACTTGACTAAAAAAAATCGTTCGTTGCAATGACAGAGAGATACTACTGGTCTGACTACTGAAAATAGTCAGTTGAAGCTGCGGTTGCAAACAATGGAGCAACAAGTTCACCTGCAAGATGGTGAGTTTCCTGATTATTTTTGTGTTCCTCGTCTCACTGTTACGAGCTTTGTTTTGTTCATCAATAATGCAGTTTTCCATTGTATATGGAAATCTTTCAGGATTTACCTGTATTGCGTCTTTGTACATATTTTGCATGACATGTACTAATGTACTATCTGAGCCCACAGACACTAAATTGCTTTTAGTTACAAGAAAATGTAACCAGTTTACATCTGTTGTTGCTAGGGTTGGGAGTTTTACCGAAAGATCCCCTATTCCTTGTCTGCACCTGTACTGCTCATGGACCAATCTGGTTACTCATTGTTATGGGCTAAATTCTTAGGAGAATGTATTTTCTGTTCGATGCAGATCCCATGAAACACACCTTTATCCTGACTGTAGTGGTCAAAATTTAATCCACGTCAGGATGATGACACATGTCCAAACTACCAAGGAGTGTAAGTACACCTAGAGGGGGGGGGTTTAATAGGTATACGGCTAATCTAATGAACAAAATGTGAAAATTAAAACTTAATTGCAACACACTTAGTGTAACTAACGAGTGTAGCCGAATTTCTGGTGAAGGGCTATGGACTAACTCCTCTTGATTCCTCTGAATAAGAGTTGAGGTGCTATATGAAGCTCTCGTGGTTAAACACAAGTGAGGCACACACAAACAACACAAGCATGTAAATGATATGGCAATGTATTGCAATGCACAAAGTAAGAGAGAGAGAGAGAGTGAGAGAAAGTGGATCAATCGCAAACACACGGATATGTTTCGAGGTTCGAGCACACAGCTCTACGTCCCCATCTTCACACGGAAGGATTTTCACTAACTTGACCACACAGGACTTCCCACACAGGGAAATCTCCAATGAGGATTTGGGGCAATATAAATAACAGGGAGTACACAACTCCTCTCTCAACCAAATACAACCTCTCACAGAGGCAAGGCACAATCCACAACAAACACCTCTACACTTAGAGGGTTAGGCACTTAGCCAAACAAATCAACCTCTCGCTAGAGGGATAGGGCACAAAGCCATCACTCCAACAATCAACCTCTACACAAGAGGGATATCACAAATTAGGAGGGTTTACAACTTAGTGATCAAAAGACCACAAACCAATTTTTTTCTCACTAAACAAAGATCCTAATAGATAGGATAGATATGATATGCTCAAGTGAGAAAATAAAGTGTTTGGAAATGAAAACAACAAAGAAAAACACTTGAGAAAATCACAAGATAGATATTGAAATAAAGATCAAAACCAATTCCCAAATACTCTCTTTTTCTTTGAATTTTCCAACACTTTAAAACAAATGAAGATAGATCTTTTGAACCCAAAACTCTTTTGAAAATTTGCTGTTTTAAACACTAGAGAAGTAGGAAAATTTTGCTCTAAAAAAAACTTGGTGAGAAACATCTCTCAAATGGGGTATTTAAAGGCCCAAACAAAATCTGCCCGTGGTAGGCAGAAAGGTCAAAAATGACCTTCCGGTCGACCGGCCGGTCGACCGGCCAATGGTTAAATTTCTGATCGTTGAGCCTACTGGTCGACCGCCCGGTCGACCGCGCCCAGAACCAGAGAGCAACGGCTCTCTGGCCGGTCGATCGCCCGGTCGACCGGGCCAACCCGAGAGTGGGTTGACTTCAGTCGGTCGACCGCTCGGTTGACCGGCCAAGCAAGCTGGCCTGCGTGCACGTCCTTGTGCACGTCGGTCGACCGGTCCGGTCAACCGCCAGGGCCTGACAGATCTGGTTATAGGATTTAAAACTTGGGTTTTTAATTATCAAATAAATCCCATAAAATCTCTAAAAATCCACAAAAATAGTTTCAGTATAATACTTTGATATACAAACATGTTGAGTAAAAATCAAATCATGTTACAAACATTTAGAACCATTTTTGTGAGTTAGAAATTTTGTCGAAAACCAAAATCCGTATTTTTCAAAACTTGAATTTTTGAATTGAAAAATCGTTTTATCCAAAAACTCATCCAAATACAAAAATATGATATTGAAACAACTTTAAGGCATATAGTATATGGATATAATCCAATATACATATAAAGATATATATCAATATTTTTGACATTAAATTTGAAAATAAGTTTTGTTAAAATACCAAAAACTTCAAACTCATGAAATAGACTATCAAACTAAGTTTGTTTAAATAGTTGAAGCATAGATGTATATAGAACAAATCTAATATACATTAAACCATGTAAACTTGTTTTGATTCTATCTATTCATGAAAATCAAGATCGGTTAACCGAAAACCAAAACCAAAACCAAAACATGAAACGTGTGTGTTGTGAACTTGAGCATATCACACTATCTAATTTTTAACAATGGATCTAAACTAACTATTCTAAAACAAACCGAGATCTTCTTGTAGAGCGTCGTCTCCAAGTCGACTCGATCCAAACGTGATCCACCAAGCTTGACTCTAATGAGTGCTAGATATGAACTTTGACGCTCGGGCTCTTGAATTACCATGTGAAAGCTCCAAAACATCTTTGTTGAAGCTAATCACCTACTAAAATCTTGGTTAAGTATCTGAAACTAAACATCACAAGATTGTTAGTAAACTATAACTACATGAGTTAATCATCATCAAAACTAGAGTGGAAGGCCTTTGGGCCAACAATCTCCCCTTTTTGATGATGACAAAACTCATGGAGTTATATACGCATGGATTAAAGTAAAACTTCAAAGAAGCTCCCCCTTAACTCATGCATAGCAATAAACAATAAGATATGCAATGAATATTTAAACATGAATATGCATAAACATGCATAATGAAATAAACATGCTCTTGATACCAAATTTTTAAAAATAAATTACTTTTCCTTTTTTTTAAATAAACATGTTCTTAAATACCAATTAAAAATATAAACTTAAAATATTACTCTTGATACCAATAAAAATTTCAATTAAAAACTTTGTCAATAAAAGCAATAAAAGCTTTTGATACTAATCAATAAAAATTCTTGATAACAACTGAAAGATAATCAATACAAGCTCTTGATTCCAATAATAAAAATTTTAACAAAAGTTCTTGATACCAATAAACCAAAACAACAAAATATGTTCTCTTGATACCAATATCAACAAAACATCAAACAAACTCTTTTGATATCAATATGAAACAAACTTTATATAAACTTACAAATAAACAATAAACATACATATAAACTCAAATACTTCTTCCCCTTTTTGTCAATCATCAACAAAGGGGTTAAAGAAAACAATAAAACAATGTTCTCCCCCTTTTTGTCTTAAACAAAAAAATATCAATAAGGGGTGAAATCAAATCAAAACATTATGATACCAATTGAAAAAAAAATATCAATTTAGTGCATCATGATATCAATTGACAATAAATAAAACATGCCAATTGAAAGTAAATGAAACAAATGTTTTAATTTAAATAAACATGTCTATATTATACCAATTGAAACCAATTGAAAGTAAATAAAACATGTTGAAGGAATCAAACAAAAATTTTGATATCAATTGAAAGATGTAAACATATAAGTAATCTTGATACCAATTGTAAAGATTAGTACCAATTGGAAGTAATTTTCATTAGGAGCATATGATACCAAAAAAAATCAATATCATTTTTCAATCATTTTTCAACATAAAGTGTGGGAGTAAAACACCAAAGGTAAACAAAACCAATTAAAAGGCGAAATATGAATTTTCTCCCCCTTTATGAAATACCAAAACAAAATGATGCATAAGCTTGTATAAGATACTAATTGAAAAATAATCAATTGAAATATAATAGTGATTGAAGAAATCAAGCTTAGCATAACTAAAATTTGTGCTCAAGGGTATAGAAATATAGTAAGCACAAATAATATATATATATGGAAAATTGAATATCAATAGAAATTGATACTATTTGAAGTGTAAGCATACATATATAGAAACATATATGAGTATACAAAAAGAATGTCAATAGTGATATCAATTGAAAAGATCCAATGATACCAATTGAAAACATAATAAGATCAAGTGTATAACTCATACTTCCTACCACCCATTTCATGCACATGTTTAAAAGGATTTTCAATAATAAGCATGCAAGGTATGGTCGCCCAACCAACCGCCCTTGAATGGGTAGGGGTTTTCAAAAATAAGTTTGATAATATAGTATGTTTGAAAAGTTCTACCATAATGAAGAATACGAACTAGTTATAAGAAAATTTTGTAAACTAGTACGAAATCCTTCAATTAAGGAATAAGACAAAAATATATTCCATAAAACATGAAAATCACTAAACCAATGTTACTCATAATCTATATTGCACATATAATACTCATGAAAACAAAATCATGAGAAAACATCAAGTAATATGAGTGTACAAGTTTTATGAAAGACAAGTCATGGAAATAGGCAATCAAGCTCAATGAGAAATTCCTTAAAACATGAAAATCATCAAAACTAGAATCCTTCAAGGTATATGTATGTTTTGTACAAACTAGAGTAAACATACATATCCAAATATGAATGAGTCCACAAAAGTATATGCATGAAGGCAAGTGGCTCAAGGATGTATATGTATAGCTAATAGTTTAGACAAAATGACATATACATGAAGTTTAAACATATACATGTAAATATGTCAAAAATATGGAATACAAGTCAAAATGCATGAATCATCAAAACTAGATTATACTAGTACATCTAATGGGTACAAATGAGCGTTCAAGCACAAACATATAATAATCTATTTGTGGCTCACTAGTTGTACAAGTATACATCCAAGTTTTAATGAAAACTAACATCCAAACAAGTAATCAAAACATGAAGCATAGAATCAAAACAAAACTCATATGATCATTATGTAAATGAACATGCATTAGATCTAGGACATACACATTAGTTAAACTAAAGTGAGAACACAAAATATGGGTCCATATAAACATGGGTGTCTCAAATACTAATCATGCATGTCATAGGACTAATAAACATGGCATATGACATAATGAATATTAAAACAAGACATGCTATAAATGAATGATCTAAAAGCATGCAAACATAAATAAGGAGTAAGAGATAGTTACCAAAACCATGAGGACAACTCTCCATGTTTCCAAAACAAGGTGGTCCTCCCACCAAACTTCCCTTGAAAGTGATGCATCAAAATAGTTCTCTTTAAGCTCGGAACGCATCCACCTCAAGGCACCATCACTCTCACGTCATGTGAGAGCCCATACCTACATCAAATAAGATAGGGGTGGTCTTTGGTACCCATACTCTTTTGGTTCCATGGGGGTTAGCTCCTTCCTAACCCAAACAAATTTATTTACTAAATTTACATCATGTATCTTATCAAAACAAAATTTAGCAAGGTGGCCCTTTCGTCCACAATGTGTACAAGTGTACACATGAGCATATAAAGTGTTATGGGAGTGAACATGGGAAGCATGTGTATGCCGTGGTTTGTGTGCATGCATAGGAGGAACTTGTTTCTTTCGAAACAGAGATTCCAAACGTGAGTGGTTCAAGGCACAATGGCTCAAAGTGGAGCCCAAACAATCAACACTCTTCTTTAAATTATTTATATCATTTTCAATTATAGAAGAGGTGCATGCAATAGGTAAGCTAGATGGTGAAGCTACACTAGCATAACAAACATGAGAATCTAAATCATTTTTCAAAGAAATGTTCTTTTTAGAAACCAAATCCAATTCATTTGAAATAGAAACAATTTTCAATTTTAAAGATTCATTTTCTTTTACAACAAAATCAACTTTGGAAGTTAAAGCCTCATTTTTCTTTAAAACATTTTCACAATTATTTTTACTTTTCAAAATTTGTTTTCATTAATGGCAAGTTCAAGTTGGGATTTAAGTGAGTCAAGTTCACTTGAAATCTCATCCCTCTCTTGCAAAGCAATCTCAAGTCTAGAAGATAAATTTTTATTTTCTTCTTTTAAACCAAAGCTATCTTTTTTCAAAAGTTTATATTTTGAATTCAAATTTTCACAATTTTTAGCAAGTTCATCATTTAGGGCTTGTGCATCCATACACTCATTGCAATATGAACTAGTACTAACATCTAGTTGAGTTCCGAGTGTACCTCAAGGGAGTCATTCCCTTGGACCATGAAGCAACGTTCGTCGGACTCGTCTCGACTAGATTTCCTCTTCTTATTGATAAGCGTTGGTAGCTCAAGAGATGTCAAAATGTTCCATACTGCAAAAGCGGAATCATAGTGAGAAAACACATGTAACTATTTTTTATCAAGAGATGCTCTAAGTGCCTTTAGGGCTAATGCATTGGCCTCTATATGCTTGTTATCACTAAGGTAGGATTTCTCGGTAATGGCAAGGTAAACTTTGTAACCTAGGGCTTTTAAATGACAACTCATCATAACCTTCCATATGTCAAGTCTAGAGATATCAAACATGGGAGGGCTATCCATGAGTGCAAACTATATGTGTGCAAATGCAAATGCAAATGTAGATTAGCAAAACCAAGATCACACTCATAGGTGGTTAAACCTAATTTCAGGAGTGTAGGCTCTGATACCAATTGTAAGTACACCTAGAGGGGGGTGAATAGGTGTACGGCTAATCTAATGAACAAAATGTGAAAATTAAAACTTAATTGCAACACACTTAGTGTAACCAACGAGTGTAACCGAATTCCCGGTAAAGGACTCTGGACTAACTCTTGATTCCTCTGAATAAGAGTTAAGGTGCTATATGAAGCTCTCGTGGTTAAACACAAGTGAGGCACACACAATCAACACAAGCATGTAAATGATATGGCAATGTATTGCAATGCACAAAGTAAGAGAGAGAGAAAGTGAGAGAAAGTGGATCAATCGCAAACACACGGATATATTTCGAGGTTCGAGCACACAGCTCTACGTCCCCGCCTTCACACAGAAGGATTTCCACTAGCTTGTCCACACAGGACTTCTCACACAGGGAAACTTTCAATGAGGATTTGGGGTAATACAAATAACAGGGAGTACACAACTCCTCTCAACCAAATACAACCTCTCACAGTGGCAAGGTACAATCCACAACAAACACCTCTACACTTAGAGGGTTAGGCACTTAGCCAAACAAATCAACCTCTCGCTAGAGGGATAGGGCACAAAGCCACCACTCCAACAATCAACCTCTACACAAGAGGGATATCACAAATTAGGAGGGTTTACAACTTAGTGCTCAAAAGACCACAAACCAATTTCTTTCTCACTAAACAAAGATCCTAATAGATAGAATAGATATGATAAGCTCAAGTGAGAAAATAAAGTGTTTGGAAATGAAAACAATAAAGAAAAACACTTGGGAAAATCACAAGATAGATATTGAAATAAAGATCAAAAATCAATTACCAAATACTCTCTTTTTCTTTGAATTTTCAACACTTTAAAACAAATGAAGATAGATCTTTTGAACCCAAAACTCTTTTGAAAACTTGCTGTTTTAAACATTAGAGAAGTAGGAAATTTTTGCTCTAAAAATCTTGGTGAGAAACATCTCTCAAAGGGGTATTTAAAGGCCCAAACAAAATCTGCCCGTTGGCAGGCAGAAAGGTCAAAAATGACCTTCCGATCGACCGCCCGGTCGACTGGCCAACGGTCAAATTTTTGACCGTTGAGCCTGCCGGTCGACCGCCCGGTCGACCGCGCCCAGAACCAGAGAGCAACGGCTCTCTGGCCGGTCGACTGCCCGGTTGACCGGGCCAACCCTAGAGTGGGTTGACTTCAGTTGGTCGACCGCTCGGTCGACCGGCCAAACAAGCTGGCCTGCGTGCACGTCCTTGTGCACGTCGGTCGACCGACCACTGGTCCGGTCGACCGTCCCGGTTAACCGCCAGGGCCTGGCAGATCTGGTTATAGGATTTAAAACTTGGGTTTTTAATTATCAAATAAATCCCATAAAATCTCTAAAAATCCACAAAAAATAGTTTCAGTATAATACTTTGATATACAAACATGTTTGAGTAAAAATCAAATCATGTTACAAACATTTAGAATCATTTTTGTGACTTAGAAATTTTGCCAAAAACCAAAATCCGTATTTTTCAAAACTTAGATTTTTGAATTGAAAAATCGTTTTATCCAAAAACTCATCCAAATACAAAAACATGATATTGAAACAACTTTGAGACATATAGTATATGGATATAATCCAATATACATATAAAGATATATATCAATGTTTTTGACATTAAATTCGAAAATAAGTTTTGTTAAAATACCAAAAACTTCAAACTCATGAAATAGACTATCAAACTAAGTTTGTTTAAATAGTTGAAGTATAGATCTATATAGAACAAATCTAATATACATTAAATCATGTAAACTTGTTTTGATTCTATCTATTCATGAAAACCAAGATCGGTTAAAGCGAAAACCAAAACCAAAACATGATACATGTGTGTTGTGAACTTGAGCATATCACACTATCTAATCTTTAACAATGGATCTAAACTAACTATTCTAAAACAAATCGAGGTCTTCTTGTAGAGCGCCGTCTCCAAGTCGACTCGATCCAAACGTGATCCACCGAGCTTGACTCCAACGAGTGCTAGATATGAACTTTTGACACTCGGGCTCTTGAATCACCATGCGAAAGCTCCAAAACACCTTTGTTGAAGCTAATCACCTACTAAAGTCTTGGTTAAGTATCTGAAACTAAACATCACAAGATTGTTAGTAAACTATAACTACATGAGTTAATCATCATCAAAACTAGAGTGGAAGGCCTCTGGGCCAACAAAGAGTTTCTCCAAGACATCCAATACTCTCAAAGTTCATCTCGAAGCCTCCGTCACATCCAGCCTTCCCGGAGCCGGCCACTCTTGAAGACATTTTTGACCCGGAGCCGCATTCCACCATTCCGAGACCTTGTCACTTCGAAGTCCTTATCTCCTCATGGTCTTCTCCACTCTGAGACCCTCTTCGTTCTGAAGACTTCAACTCCGATCTGAAGCTCCAACAACAGATCATCTTTGATCTCTGCCGACAGACATGCAGCTTCATCTTTCCTCATGTTCATAACGTGTAACGCTCCTAGCAGCGCGGGCAGTTATAGACAGTGACAGATCTTCCGACATGCAATCCCAACCAACCAACGCCGATGATCATGGTCGTTACAATAAATTCAGTACGTGCAGATCATGCAGTAACAACAATTCATTAATTCTGCCTCTACGTCAGCATCCATGTAAGGTATATACTATCCTTCTTCAAGGAGAAGGAGGTTGGTTCCTTAACACTCAGAGCACGCACTCCATTACACTGAAAGTTTTATTGTTGCAGTTCACCATTACACACTAGCAGTTATCCTGTGCTAGTTCATCCTACTACATTAGCAGTTTTTCCTGTGCTAGTTCACTTTTCCAGCACACCGACAGTTTTTCTCTGTCGGTCCCCCTTTCCTTTCACTTATTGATTCTCACGCCCTAGGGTCTTAGTCTGGCACCACACCGGTGCTTCTAACCCGAAGGTGTCTTTTTTCTGTGTGCTCTGACAAGTTTGATCAGGAGTGTCCATGCGCTTATGGCGGAGATTCATCCACCACAAACTGGTGAGATTTTTTCACCACAAACTGGTACTTTCGTTGAGAGCTTGAGCCTACCCTCAAAGTCTTTCTCCTTTCCAACCAAACCTTCCTAAAAAATCTCTCCCCTAGCATCAATGGCCCCCAAGAAGCAGACGATCATCTACAACGTGCCCTTTCTAAAGGCGGGACCAATACCAACACTGGTGGCACGGTCCCCCCATACCCCGCAAATTGCGAGCGCGCCACAGATGACGTCGGCTCCTCGTTTCAAAGGATTGCCACCAGCGCCCAATCGCCGCTATTCGAAGGTCAGCTCCTTCAGATGCTTGCCGACATGAAAGAGCAGATTGAGCAGCAAGCCCGGTCAGATCGCGATCGGGAGCAGGAAACTCTCGACGCGAGAACGCCATTCGTGAACGGAAGGCGTTGAGGCAGCTCAACAACGAACTCCAGGCTCAAATCATCGCCCTTTAAGGCACTCAGGCGCAAATGCAATCGGAGGACGAACCTAAAAGGTGGGTGACGCATGATGATGGGCCCGTCACTCTGTGGCAGCCCAGACCAACATCGCTCCTGTACGAAGACAACTCCGACAATGAAGCGGACTCACCTCATTACCAAACAGGAAGTCAACGCGGTCAGACTCGAAGAATAATCGAAGAGCTCCCCGACATCAGAACCCTCGATGAACTGGTCTAAAGGCGGATCTAGGAGGCGAAGTTATAGTTCTGGAGCGGACTGATAATAGCAGTTGCTAAAATCTTTGACTCCCTTCTCTCCGAAGAGATCCTAAAGCGTAAGTTCTCGAGAAGTTCTCAACTTCGACCTTTGACTGCTACTCGAGCGACCCAGTTCAACACATCAGACACTTCGGGATAAGCTGATAGTCCACTCTTGCGACGACGCCCTCATGTGTCTAACCTTTCCGTCTAGCCTGAAAGGCGTGGCTTCGGATTGTTTCTACTCCTGCCATCGCATTCTCTCCGCAGCTTCGAGAAGGTAACCGAGGTGTTCCTCACTCAATACCCCTCCCGCCAGGGGGCCCAAAAAGAACAACCACTACCTCCTTTCTGTCAAAATGAGGCAGGTGACAACCTCAAGTCCTACACCGGTTACTTTCAGAGCCAGCTTGTCAAGATTCCAACTGTAGTGAAGATGTATCTTTACTCGTGTTCATCAGCGGACCGCAGGTCATTCAACTTCTATACAAACACCTACTTGACACATGACATGATTCGGATGAGTGAAGTTCTGTCCCCGGCCCAACCTTACACTCAGTTGGAGGAGGCTATGAAGAGTTCAATCAACCACCCTCTCAAATGCGGCAATGACATAGAGAAGATGAACTCGCAGTGCGAGACTTCGACCCATGCCAGCAACTAGAATCGGGGGCAATCTGTCCTCTCTCCAAGTCTACTCGAGGCTTTCAGGACGGAACAACACTTCACCCCGCTGAGGCTCCCCATTAACGAGATCTTCAATGCCATCAAAGACCAACCATGGGTAAGACGCCTGAAACTGATCCAACAAGACTCCACTTCCCGAGGCGAAAGATTACAGTTCTTACCCTGATAGTAAGGGACACAAAACCGCCCACTACAGAAACCTCTAGTGATACTTGGAAGAACTTGTCCATCAAGGCTTCCTCAAAGAGTACGTTCATACCTCCGGGGCAGCCTCCGACGTAGGACAACCAAGCGCTCTGCCTCCTACCCAACTGCAACACATGATCACCCATTACAAGGAGATTGAGTGATCTCGTGTCTCCATGAACATATGAGAGTACCTCTTTCGATAACACCCCCGTTACTCAATTAAATTCCATGTATTATTTCTCAAATTATCAAATAAAATTGAATTTTTGCTACTAACTGATTCAACAAGCCTTGTTGATGGCAGTGTCCCTTATCAGAATCCCTGACGCTTGTACATCCCGATGTGGGAGTGTCCCCCACTCGGAGACGATGACACAAGCACCAGCATACGGGCTCCCTCTCTATTAGCTTACGGGTAGTCGAAACCCTCCGTTGTGGGAGTGCTCCCCGCTCGGAGTCCCTGCCCCGTTGATGGGAGTGTCCCCACCAGAATTCCTGGCACTTGTGCGCCTCGATATGCGAGTGTCCTCCACTCAGAGATGGCAATGCAAGCACTAGCCTATGAGCTTCCTTGCCCACAGGCAACCGAAACTCTCCGTTACGGGAGTGCCCCCGCTCGGAGTCCCTGCTTTCCTGCAAGGATTCCCCCCCAGAGCCCTACCAAGTTCACCGCTCTGCTGATAGGATTACCTACACTCAGAGATGAAATGTGAACCTAACTCCGCTACTGGGATCTCCCACTCTCGGGGGCTGAAATTTACAGGTACCGTCATAGGATTAACCCCACTTGGAGACATTGCAAACTCACTAAGATACTCGTACTCAACCAACCATGCCCGAGATAGAAAATCAGTATTTCAGAGAGGCAAATTTCAAAAATCAATGGTAAATGCAAGCCAGGCAAGACTTAAACATAAGGCAATTTTATTCCGATTATATTTATTACATTATGTTACATCCAACAAGAATAATAAAAGATATTTCATTACATTTTTTGTGTTTACATTTTTGAAAATAAATACAATAGATTCGAATCCGGACACTCCGATCCATTCCCGATGTTTGTACGTATGTTCCGTTATAGGAGTGTCCCCCACTCAGAGATGGCAACGCGAGCACCAGCCTACGAGCTCCTCTCCCTACGGGCGGTCGAAACCCTCCGTTCTGGGAGTGTACCCCACTCAGAATCTAAAATTTGCAAGTATCGTTGATGAGATTACCCCCACTCGGAAATAACAACGCAAATCCACTGATACTCTGTTGCAAACCAGCCATATCAGAGATAAAGATCAACAGTCCTAAGAGTCGTGGTCATATCAATCCCAAAAACCTTATGATAAAAACTCTAAACATGACTATTTTCATTCCAAAAGATATTTCCATTTTTAAATATGTTCTCATTCCGAAAAACATTTCATTGAATTTATTTGCTTACATCTAATAAGAGTAATACAAGATATTCCATTACAAAGATATTCCATTACATCTCTATGTTTACATTTTGAAAAGAAATATAGCATATTCGAATTCAGACACTCCAATCCATCCTGCTTGTCTCGCCTTACCTTCGAACTCCGAAGACACACTCGGAATCACAGAGGAACATCTACCGGAAGACTCTGCCCGGTCCGCCACCATTAATAGTGTCCTTGCGCTGAACCGAGATTTGTACATCAGAAGCTGTCTCTCAGAAGCGGTCGTCCATCTTCATCTCGCCACGACTCCTGAACAAGCAATCTTATGCCCCTTCTCTGTGTCCCACCAAGGCAACAAAACGAGGTCCTCTAAGAAGCCGTCAGGCCCTGTTTTAAATATCGGCCGAGTTGGCCAAGATATCGGCCGATATCTCCTTTTTTCTCTGCTGCTGATACGATATGGGAAAATCGTTCGCCATATCGTTTGCTGCAAAAAAAAATGACCGATATTTGAAATATTGGCTTATAAATCTTCCGATGTATTGTCCGATATGAAATAACTTATTTATTGCACGACTGTGTGCAAATGTACATTGTTCTTTACTGTCTTTGCATGCATATTTCATCATTTTATTAGGTAGATGATATCTATGATACTAAACTAACTTTTAGTTATCAATATTTCATTATATATAGTGTCTGATATGAACACCCGATATGCGCGCGTATCCTCAATATCTCCACTGATATCTGATATCCGATATGAAAAAACCCCCATCCGATACGATCCCGATATCCGATATTTAGAACCTTGCCCTCAGGAGGCGCGACAACGACTACGACACCAAACCGACTCCGACAAGACAAGCAAGAAGGTAATGATATCACATCTTTCCGAGTTATTCTGTGGGAGAGTTCCAGACTCTAGGAAGAGGAATGGTTCATCAGCGCATCTAGCCGGCGAGCTCTCTTCTTCTTCGTACACGCCATCAGGAAATAGGCTGACGACCTCAAGGTCGAAGCTTGCTCGTCCAAAACCGAGCGACTTGAAAATCAGATCACTCGATCCAGTTGAAGTAAGAATCCTACATGTCCTTTCCAGCGGCGACACCACCCTGTCACTGCGACTAATGCGCCGTTCAGCCCTTTTGCGATAACTAATGCGACACACCAGCTAGACTCCATAGTATAGAGAGCCTGATCACGCTTCCTCCTCCTCTCTTTCCTTTTCCTTCCTCCATCTGATGAAGAGAAAAGAGGAGCGCATGGCGGCCCAGCAAGTAAAGATGAAGTTAGGGTTTTGAAGTAAAAGTTTTTGAAGAAGACACTGAAGATGATTTTCTCTCACGAATCTCTCTATTTATAGATGGAGGAGAAGCCACACCGCTTTCAATTCAAGCTCTACCAATTGTTGAAAAGTCAGCCCACTTTCTGACATTTTTTGGTTAACAGAAATGGTAGAAGATCAACCGTCGCCGTCAAACCATAAAACCCTCTAATCCTAGTCATAATAATGATGTTAGGATTCAAAGAGACGCATGATGCAACATTTGAGGAATCCAATCGATCGATGTAACAACTGGCAGCCAACTGTACAATCTCCGATTAATTCAAGAAGATCCACAATGATCCGAAGAGATTCGTCATACGTTCCTCTACCCACAAGCGCCAAAGTAAGCGTGAGGCATTAAAACTTCCTCTTATCCACTTCGCTCCCCCGACTTTCCTTCTACAAGCTCCGGTAAGTGGGAAAATGAGGGGCATCTGTAGTGATCAAAATTTAGCCCGCACCAGAATGATGGCACGTGTCCAAACTACCGAGAAGTTCCCCCAAGATATCTACAACTCTCAGAGTTTATCTCGAAGCCTCCGCCACATCCAGCCTTTCCGGAGCCGCCCACCATCCCGAAGATGTTTCCGGCCCGAAGCCGCATTTGGCCATTCTGAGACCTTACCACTCCGAAGTTCTCACCTCCTCAAGGTCTTCCCCACTGTGAGACCCTATCTGTTTCGAAGGCTTCAACTCTGATCCTGAAGCTCCTATAATAGATCATACTTGATCTCTGCCGACAGACATGCAACTTTATATTTCCTCATGTTCATAACGTATAACGTCCCTATCAGCGCGGACAGTTATAGACAGTGATAGATTTCCTGACTCAATCAACTAACACCGATGATCACAGTCGTTTTAACAAATTCTGCACTGCAGATCCTGCAATTATAATAATCCATCAATTCCGCCTTTATGCCAGTATCCATATCAAGTATATACTATTCTTCTTCTCCAATGAGAGAGGCCGGTTCCTTGACCCTTAGAGCGCATACACCCCACTACACTGAAAGTTTGCCTGTTCCAGTCCACCATTACACACTAGCAGTTTCTTTGTATTAGTCCATCTACTACACTAGCAATTTTCATATGCTAGTCAATCCCACTACACTAGCAGTTTTCCTGTGCTAGTTCACTCTTCCATCATACTGACAGTTTCCCTGTGTCAGTCCTCCTTTCCTTTCCACCGACTGATTCTCACGTCCAAGAGTCTTAGATCGGCACCACACCGGTGCTCCTAACTCAAAATGTGTCTCTTCTATGTGTGCTCCGGTAGGTCTGATCGGGAGTGTCCATTTGTTTGTGGGGAAGATTCATCCAGCGCGAGCTGGTGAGATTTTTCCCACCACACGGACCCATTGTAAACCCAAAGAATTGATGGATATGGAATGAATCGAATGAACCCTACCACTTGGCACAAAAAGTCTGACCAAAATTTGAACCTGTATTCTAGATGAGAGTTGATTATGTGGTAATAGGTATAAAGTTAATAGCAATGTTTTAAAAAACCTGTTATGTAACTCGTTATAACCCGTTACAGAACATAACAACACCTAGCCGTTATATAACACTCGTAAAAAATGCAGTTCTCAGTAACGAGTGTTTTTTAGAGCGTTACAAACGTTACGTTATGAAAATAACATAACATTCGTAACTCGCGTTATTTACACAGATTGCAAATATAAAATAACGAAGCGATTTCTCTCTCAAGACCAAATTGATGTGAAACCCTAAATTGGCGAAGGCAGGTGAAACATAGAAGCACCCAAGTTCCTCCCCTCTCTGCAGTCGACGACGACAACGACGGTGACTCCTTCGTGCGGTTCCTCCTCTCTCTCTACAGTTCCTCTTCAATTTCATCTTTCTCATCGGCGAGCATCGAAGCACTCTAGTTCCTCTTTCTTTAATCTCCCTTCAATTGATGAGGAAGTCATCACTGTAATGTTTCAAAAAATAAAAAACAGCATGACTCTTCAATTGACGAGGAACTCGTCGTCATTCTTTTTTCGATCTCTTTTCAATTGACGAGGAACCACATGACATCAAAGCACCTCAATTCCTTGATGCTCGCTAAAATTTATTGTGAGACTTGTTAAATGTGTTATATATTATTTTGATATTTTTTAGATATTTTAAAATTATTTTCTCTTTATAAAATTTTTAAATATAGTATATATATTTATTTTTATTAAATAAATATTAAATAACGTAAACTACATTATGCGTTACGTTATAACCTATGTTAACATAACAAAAGAGAAACGTTATTGCTACGTTACCGTTATTTTAAACATTGGTTAATAGTATAACTTACTTTATGGTAAATCAACAAGAGTAGATTTAACACTTCTTCACCATGTATTCACCAATATCCCACCGTTACTTTATCTTTAATTATCATTGTCCATTTGGAATTTTTGACCCACACATATCCCAATGGTAAATAGAGGGTGGAGGTGTTAAATCTACCTTTATAGATTTAACGGAAGATTGTAGTTCAAGTCTTTTTCTAATATGTTTTTTTTTATTAGTTCTCACAATTGCAAATGTTTTCATCTCGTATAATGCTTTTAATTCAGGGTCATATCTTATTCTAACCGAAGCCTATAACCTAAATTTCCATTAATTTTATTTTATTCTCTCTTCTGTTCTGAAAAGACCCCACCCTAAATCTTAGGGTTAAAAGCTGATGCCCGACAAGTTATCTTTTGTCAGAAATGCTTTATAAACTGTTATTATTGATTTTATCAATTAAACATGAGTTAACCATGAAGCATTGGTCTTTTAACTGAATGACAACCTAAACATGTTTACAGAGTTTTATTCAGCATGTACACTTGTCAAACCAGTAAAAGTGAAGATGTAATTAATGTCAACTTTAATAATGATATTGCCTTAAGAGGGAAATGCTATCTTGAGATGTCCAGTCAGAGCCGGATCTATGACTGAAGTTGATTTTAATTCAACGAGTACCAGATAGGTATGGGCTGCTATTCTGTATATATGACTTCCAAACCATTGAGTTTTGAGAATCTGACCAAAATCCAACACCAAACCTGAGCCGTAGGATTGGATTGAGGATGCAACTTGGATGGGTCTTGGTTGAGGTTTAACCCAAACTGATATGATTGGCACATGAGCCTAATAATATCATTCATGACAAATCTCTTAGAGAGCAAGGCTTTTGTCCCTTGCAATAAGCTAAGATCACTACTGGCTAGCACAATATCGTCCACATACAGAATAAAAAAATATGAAAATACTCCCACTGGCCTTTAGGTATATCCATTGGTCTTTGATATTCTCCCTAAAATCAAATGAAGAAATCACATAGTTGAATTTATATATACCATTGGCAGGGAGCTTGTTTCGGTCCATATAAGGTTTCTTAAGTCTGCAAACCAAAGGATCACCTTGACTAGAGTTAAACCCTTCTGGTTGAGTCATGTAGACCACTTCATCAAGATCAGGGTTTTCACATCTGTTTATGTAGCTCCAATCAAAATGAGCTACTAGAGTCATGATTATTCTAAGTGAGTCCTTTGAATCAGGAGAGAGAGACTTGTGATAGTCAACGCCTTCTTTTTGAGTGAATCTTTTAGTTACAAGTCTGGCCTTGTAGTGTTCAATGTTACCAACAGAGTCCCTTTTGGACTTGTAGACCCACTGGCACCCCACAAATTTGACTCTCTCTGGTAACTCTACAAGATCCAAAACTCCATTATGAGCCATTAAATCCATATCTTCTTTCATGGCATTGTATCAAGTGTGGAATCAGTTCACTCATGGCTTGTGAAAACGTAACAGGATCTTCTTTTATCCCAATATTAAAATCAGATTCTAGTAGGAATGACTCATAAATTGAGGTGTCAATTGATGATTTCCTAGCTCTTTCTGACCTCAACGTTGTCGTTTGGACATCAGTTTTTATAGGAATTAGGTCATTAGTGGGTGGTTCATTATCAGCTAGTTGACCCTCCATTAAACCATCTTGATTGACGGGTTGAGGATTCACTGTCTGATCAGCTACAACAGGTTCCCGTTCTTCCTCAAAAATTATCTTTGAGGTTGTTGGCTCCTACTAATATTCCTATCTTCAAGAAATTTGGCATTTCTTGCCTCAACTATGAGCATAGAGCGAGAGAAGGACAATAAAAATGATATCCCTTGGATCTCTCAGCATAACCAATAAAATATCCACTAATTGTTTTATAATCCAATTTCTTTTCATATGGGTTATAAATGCGAATCTCTGTTGGACAACCCCAAATATGCATATGTCGTAAACTAGGCTTCCAGCTTTTTCATAATTCAATAAGAGTTTTTGGAACATCCTTAGTATGATGAACCTGGTTTAAAACATACACGATTGTCTTTAAGCCTTCTCCATATAGAGAAGTTGGGAGCGAAGAGTTGCTCATCATGCTCCTTACCATGTCCATTGGCGTCTGTTTATGCCTTTCAGCTACATCGTCTTCATACGATTCACCCGGCATCAAATATTGTGCAATGATACTTGTTCCTCCAAGAATCTTGCAAATGGGCCTGGCTTTTGTCCTTTCGTGGTGTACCTTCCATAATATTCACAACTCAATCTGGTCTCATAATCTTAATGAGTCTTTGTTTCTATACCTTCGCTCTGTAGACTTTGAAAGCATCTAGTTCCTGTCTTTTCATGAAGGAGATAAAGATACATAAAACCGTGTGGGATCATTTATACAGGCAATGAAATATTTCTGAACAGCAATACATGGGACAGAAAATGGCCCACAAATATTTATATGGACAATTTCAAGTGTTCCTGGACTCCTCTTGGCACCCTTTGAGGACTTGTTAGTTTGCTTTCCTTTGATGCATTCTCAAAGTCGGTAAAATCTAGAGTTGGTAGAACTCCCTTCATTTACTAACATTTTCATCCTCTTAATGGAGATATGTCATAATCTTTGATGCCACAAGAAAGAGGAATTCTCTTCACAATACCTCTTGAGGCTAACATCACAATGCAGGGATAACATGGAATTCTCAAAAGTAGGATCAAGTGACAATTTGTAGAAACAATCAACAAGCATAGTATTCCTACTAAAGAAGTTCCATAATGCATGGATAAAGTACACCATGAAATTCAAACTTGAAACCAAGCAAAGCAAGCCTAGATACAAATAACAAGTTCCTAGAGAAAGATGGTATGTACAGTGTATTTTCCAAGTGTAACTGGAAACCAGAGTCAAGAACCAATCTATAAGTGCCAACGGCTTCAACATGTGAACGCGTCCGGTTTCCAGAATAGATGCATTGTTCACTTCTTGCCAGCCTCCTGGTTTAGAAATCCTGCAAGGATGTAGCCATATGGATTGAGGAACCAGAATCAACTCCCGAGCATTGTGAGGAATATTAACGAGACAAGAATCATAGGAAATGAAGGATATATTTATACCTTTCTTGATCAGCCATTCCTTGAATTTGGTACATTCCTTCCAAAGGGTGACCCTTAACCTTGCAGAAGAAGCACTTTATATTCTTCTTAATGCCACTTGAACTGGCTGAGAGATGCTTCTTGTTCTTCTGTTTAGCGGGAGCTTTGCCTTTTCCCTTTTGTCCACTTTTTTGCGAGACTAGAGGCGCTCTCAATTTCTCTTGTTTAAGTCTTCCTCTTGCACACACATGGTAAGTAACCGAGTCACTGATCATTTTTCCTTGCTAGTATTGTATGCAATCTTGAATTGCCCATATTCGGAAGAGATGCAAGGATAAAGTAAACAAGGAATCCTTCAGAAATGCCTACGTCCATTTGCCTCATTTTAACTGTGATATCCTTCATGGTCAAAATGTCCTCACGCACACCACTACCACTGTTATATCGCATGGTGATGAACTTCTACATAAGTGTCACTGCCACGGATTGGTTTTAGAATATGTATTGCTTTTGAACAGCAGCCAAGAACTCTTTTTCTTTGGAGCAAACAGGTATGGCGTCCCTGATGCTGAGATCAACATGAGCAGACATAATCATGAGACGGAGACGATTGGATTGTTCCCAGCTTTCAAAATGGCTCTTTTTATCTGGCGTGCTTGATTCCAAGAGACGATGACGAGAGGCTCATCATCTCAAAATGCCAAGTCAAGATCCTTATAGGCTAACAAAAGAAGAATTTTCTCTTTCCAAAGTTTGAAGCTATCACCTCTCAAAAGGGGAATTGAATTGGGTGGACCATTCGACCCAATCCTAGGTGCGGATACCAATCCCCAGCCACAACAGGGATCCTTATGAAAAATAATCTACTGATGCAAATATATATTGACTCTGTTAAATGGCTCATGGGTCTGACTAGTTCATCCTCACACAAACTTTGTCGTTTTTCACCTCTGGCATGTCAGGTTCCTTGTTCGTTTGAATTGGGTTACACCCTAGTTAGACAAACATTTGGAACCTGATGTCATTTTGGACCCATATGATTAAGAAAACCTCGACTTGATCCTATTTTGGCATTCTTATATCTTTTATCTTTTTCTTTTTATGTTCTTTCACAGCAATAACTTGTGTTGCTGCAGCTTTCAAATAGTGTGTTCGTTTAAGTCTTGTTTCGTATCTATCAGCTCTAGGATCTACTGGATTGCATTTGAGGTTTCATCACTTTTTGATATAACTTGCTTTCTAAACCTGACATTTCTTTGCTGCCATTGTAGCGCTGAATGATGCACTAAGGGAGGAGGTTCAGCGATTGAAACTGGCGACCGGGCAGATGATGCCAAATGGGCCAGTGATGAATTTTGGACAATCATCTTTCAGAGGAAATCAACAATTTTATCATCATAATCAGAACCAAGCAATGCAGTCACTTCTGGCGGGCCACCAACTACAGCAACTGCAAATCCAGCCTCAGCATCAGCAGCAGTCGCACCCACTTCAGCACCAACAGCAGCAGTCACAAACTGATCTCAGGATGCGAGGAACAATTTCTCAGAACCAAAGGGAGAGCGCAGCAGAAAGCAGCAATGCTTCCATGGGGTGATAGGTTTGAGCTAAACTAGCTTGTTCTTAGTAGTGGCTATATAGTATATGGAGGGAACATCTTAGTCTTCAGCTTGTTGTAGTTAGCGCACAGTTTACAGAGAGCTTTTGCCAGACCAAAGTTTATTTATTTATTTTTTTTTAAAAAAAATTTGTGGGCATGGACTGAAATTTGACTAAGTATGTACTTAATCTTGTGAACTAAGCCTAGAAGCCTAGCTAGTAATGTTAGCTGTTCCATAGCAAGTGTTGATTAGTTTAGTGTGTAGCTGAGCTTCTGGTTCTGATTGCTGGACACAGCATGAGGCTTGGATCATCGATGTCAAGCCACTTCAGTTCAGGACTTGTTTTTGCATGACTAGGGTTCTGCGAAAACCATATAATTACAAATCATATGATACGTTAATTTTTTGAACACTTACCTGATCAAATTGCACCGGGTTCTCTTGGTTTATGCTTCTCCTTGTTTGGAATTTCTAATGCTTCTGCGGTCAGTTTTCAGGTTGGAATTCAAAT
>JAVJIF010022051.1:0-65209 GCA_038442645.1 Agave tequilana | reverse complement strand
TGGCTAACTCTCTGAATGAACGACAAAAGAATGCTACCTAGCCAACCAGTGCCCAATCCAAAAACTCACTTCCCCCTGCACGAAGTTGAAGACTTGGGTCCCAGTCAATGCAACACTGTCCATATCCTTAGATCTGGAAAGCATGTAGATAACAAGGTTTCAAATCAACCCCAAATCTGTGTCAAATCCAACACTTTCTTCCAATCTAACCCATTCAAGACATCCTTCTTCAAGCACACAACCATCCACTTCCAGTCCAAAGGAAAAGAAAAGATTGATGAGCAAACATACAAGCCTGTTTTGACCATTCCCAAATAGGCTCACAAATCAAAAGATGAATGCTCACATGGAGAAGATAAGAGAGATGTTCACCAAGTCAAATCAATGTCCCTCTCCTTGATGCCATACAACAAGTTCCAACATACGCCAAATTTTTTAAAAGAAATGTGCACCAAGAAGAGAAAAGCAAATGTCCCTAAAAAGTCTTCCTAGCTTCAAACATTAGTGAGCTGCTCACTGGTCCTATCCCTATGAAATACAAGGACCCAGGGAGCCCCCATTTCTTGCATCATAGGAAAGACTACCATCATAGGGCTTTGCTTGATTGGCGCCAGCATCAATCTTCTCCCTTTTCTGTGTATCAGCAATAGGGTTAGGCAACCTTCGTCCGACCCAAATGACGATACAATGGCTGACCTCTCTGTAAAGATTCCCAAAGGGAGATTACAGATGTTTTAATACGGTTTGGGGGGATCATTTACCCCGTAGACTTCATTGTTCTTGAGACGCAAACCCGTACAAAATCACAGAGCACAGACACCTGTCATTCTCGGACGTCCTTCTAAGCCACCGCAAATGCGATCATCAACTGTAGAAATGGCTCGATGCGTCTAACACTTCGGAGATATGACAAAAGAAGTGAATGTTTTCATCTGGGAAAACAACCTAGGATTTGACAATGATTCTTCGAAGTGAACTTGATAGAAGGTTTAACAAGTGAACATGATGAGGAGGTTGAGTATGAGTCTGAAGAGGAATTGAGTTGGAGTCTGATGACTTCAACCTTGATCAGATTGTTGAATCAACTGTTGAATGGGCCACTAATTCCACCTCTATTCTTCCTTTGCACCAGAACAACCAGTGATAGATCCTGTCCCTTCTTCTGAACTTAAGGTCCTTCCCGACCATCTCAAGTACAAGTACTTGGATGAGAGGAAGCCTTTCCTGTAATCATTGCATCCAATCTCACTGAAAAACAAGAAGAGGATCTTCTTTCTGTGTTAAGAGAAAATCGGGAAGCCATTGGTTAGACCATGGCTGACATCAAGGGGATTAGTCCTTCCATAGTTCAACACCGGATTCATTGACGGAAGATGCCAAGCCAAAACGAGAACCACAGCGTAGACTAAACCCAATCATGCAAGAAGCCGTTAGAGCTGAGATCTTGAAACTATTAGACAATGGGATTATCTATCCCATATCCGATAGTCAGTGGGTAAGTCCAGTTCACGCTGTGCCCAAGAAAGCAGGATTTACTGTGGTAGAAAATGAGAAGAAAGAATTGTACAAACACGTCTTCCAATGAAGATTCGAGTTTGTATCGATTACCGAAAGTTGAACACTGCCACACGTAAAGACCACTTTCCTCTTCCGTTCATTGACCAAATCTCGAGAGATTAGCGGGACATAAGTACTACTGTTTCCTGGATGGATATTCAGGATATAATCAAATCCCGATCGCTCCTGAGGACCAAGACAAAACAACTTCACCTGTCCTTTTGGAACATTTGCGTACCGAAGGATGCCCTTCGGCCTATGCAATGCTCCCGCAACGTTTCAACGTTGCAGCTGAGCCTTTTTTTCAGACATGGTGGAGAAATTTCTGGAGATCTTTCATGGATGATTTTTCGATCTACGGTGATTCCTTTGAACAATGCTTGTACCATTTGAAGCTGGTTTTTACAACGCGTATGGAGAAAAACTTGACACTTAACTGGGAAAAGTGTCACTTTATGTCAAGCAAGGAATCGTTCTTGGGCACAAAGTTTCACATATAGGAATTGAGGTGGACAAGTCTAAAGTGGAAGTCATAACAAAGCTCCCTGAACCAACATGCTTAAAAGACATTCGATCATTTTTAGGGCACGCCGGCTTCTATAAACGATTCATTCAAGGGTTTAGCAAAACTGCTAGACCTTTGACAAATCTTTTAGGAAAGGATGTACCCTTTAATTCGTGAAGAATGTTTACAAGCTGGAAAGAGCTTAAGTGTAGACTGTCTCAGCACCTATCATTTCTGCACCTGATTGGACCAAGCCTTTTGAGATTATGTGTGTGCCTCGGACTTTGCTATCGGCGCTGTTTTAGGGCAGCGTATTGATACTAGGCAACACGTAATCATTATGCTAGCAGAACGCTGAATGAAGCCCAACTCAATTATACAACTACTGAAAAGGAATTTTAGCTGTTGTCTTTGCGTTGGAAAATTTCGTCAATATCTGCTAGGGTCCAGGATGATATTTTCACCGATCACTCCGCCCTAAAGTACTTAATGCAAAAGAAGGATGCTAAGGTAAGACTTATTCGATGGATACTTCTTTTGCAAGAGTTGATCTGGAGATTAGGATAAAAAGGGCGTTGAGAATGTGGTTGCTGACCACTTGTCTAGAATCCCAAATGCACCAAAGGAGAGAATACCAATTAATGACGATTTTTCCCTGACGAACACATTTTTGTGATGTGTGGAGAGCCTTGGTATGCTGACATAGCGAATTACCTTGCTACCAGGCAAATACCTTCTCATTGGTCAGGCCAGGACAAACACCGTTTCATGAGTCAAATGCGGTTCTTCTTCTGGGATGAACCGTATTTATTCAAATATTGTCCTGACCAGATAATACGAAGGTGCTTCCTGAGGATGAACATCAGAGTATTTTGACATTTTGTCACAAACTAGCTTGAGGTGGACATTTTTGGTCCACGAAAAACTGCTGAGAAAGTACTTCAGAGTGGATTCTACTGGCCACTCTCTTTAAGGATGCATACACTTTCTGCAAGCTATGTGATAAGTGTCAAATGACGGGTCGAATCACACGGAAAGTCATGATGCCCCTTACACCCATCTTAGAAGTCGAAATTTTTGACCTCTGGGGCATCGACTTTATGGGACCCTTCCTCTGTCCTATGGCAACCAATACATTTTGGTAGCCGTAGATTATGTTTCAAAATGGGCTGAAGCAATTCCAACAAGGACAAATGACAACCAAGTTGTCATCAAGTTTTTACGAGAAAATATCATCTCTCGCTTCGGAGCCCCCCGTGCGATAATAAGTGACAATGGGAGTCATTTCTGCAATCGGGCTTTTGAAGCCCTGATGCGCAATACTCTATTTCCCACAATTGTCCACGGCATACCATCCTCAAACCAACGGGCAAGTAGAAGTCACGAATAGACAAATATACTTATTTTGGAGAAAACTGTTGGACAGAACCGTAAAGACTGGTCCATCAAACTCACTGATGCCTTATGGGCATACAGGACCGCTTACAAGACTGTCCTCGGTATGTCTCATATCGAGTTATTTTGAAAAACCCTGTCACTTGCCTGTGGAGTTAGAACACGCGAGCTATGTGGGCTATAAAGTAGCTGAACTTGGATTTGGATAAAGCCGGTGCCTTGAGAAAGTTGCACATATCCGAGCTAGAAGAGCTAAGAAATGAGGCATATGACAATGCTCAGATCACAAAACACAGAACCAAGCTCTTTCATGATAGATCCATTCACCGAAAATTTTGGTCTCAGGACAAAGGTTCTGTTGTACAACTCACGACTCCACCTTTTTCCTAGTAAATTGAGACCAGTGGTCAGGACCATACATAGTGCAAATGTCTTCTCACACGGTGCGATTGAGATTCTTGATCCAAATAGTGGCAATAAATTCACTGTGAACGGTCAACGTTTGAAGCCATTCTTACCACTGAATTCGTGTCACATGAAGTTCATGAATTGGGTCTTTGTGACCCAGTTTATATGTGACCATTCCGTCTGTACAGTCTCCCGGATTTCCCTGTATATCATTTTTGGGACCACTTTTGTAAATAAATATATAAAAAATAAAAAAAGAAGAAAAAATATTAAAAAATATAATAAATAAATAAATTAATTAATTAAAAATAAAAATAAAAAATAAATAAAATTGGGGCTTTTGTATTAATTCTTATCAAGAGGGGATAAATTTGGAACTCTCACCATTTTCCCCCTATATATATCATCTTTACCCTATCCCTCTTCCCTCAAACGCAAATCTCCTCCCAGATCCGAACCCTCTCTCCCAAAGCGCCGCCCTTAGAATTTTCCGAGCCTCTGCTGCCTCCATCCAGCCGCGAATCCGCGACCAGAGCCGCAGATCCGCGGCAATCCTGAGCTTTCTGAGCGCCGCCAATTTTCCTCCGGTCGATTGTTCCTTCTGGTGGCGGATCTGGTGCCACATCTCCCAGAATCAGTCCCCTGTGCCTCTGCAAACCCAAACTTTCCCCCACGTACTCCGGGATGGTTTGAATTTCCATCTCTCAATTTACTGTTATAGATTTCAATTGTTAAGCATGGCACCTAGTATTTTTTCTGAGAAAGATTTTGGGAAAATATTGTGTGATCCGAACAGGTATGGCCATATGTTCATAGATCGCATTAGGGCTTGGATTGGTATACATTAGTGTACGATAACTCTGAGAACGATGCATTTTATTGTCCCGAATGGTGACAATGTTCTACACTAATATTGACCATGCATCTGTTGACACACACACTTACCAATTTACCGTGCACATGCCCTAGGCGACTTGTTCATCACTCTTCCTCTTCTTGAGGAACACAACACATGTTCCCATTCACCCACAGCACAGCGATCCCCTCCCACTAATCGATTATATGACACTCATGGGGGCTCGCTGCACTGAGCAGGACCGCGGGCTAAAGGCCAGCACTACCTTTAGGAACGTACACTGCGTTGGACGCTGGATCCAACGTAACATTTAGGGCTGGACCACACAACTTCCTTCAATCGCCCAGTGTTGCAAATAATTCATGATTTGATGACCCAGCAACACACAGTCTGCTTAAACAAGGTCATCTTCCACGCAATCATAGCCAACTCTTCCCGCACACCGTGGTGCCAAACACTCTCACCCTATTTTGATTACGCGTCTGTGTAGGACTTTCCTACCGGACGCCGTATTTGATTCCTTTGACCGAGTGTTTGTGGCACCAGAGAGACCCACTAGTTCATATATTAGTTGTTTGCATGCAGTCTGGACACCTAGTGCCCAGCCCGAGACTGTACCTGTGGCGTCCTCTTCGGAGGAGAGTGTAGACGAGAGAGATGATCCTGCATTTTGGCAGCAGGACCCCCAACAGACTCACGTGCCTTCATGTCCACCATCTGGCGTGGCATGAAGATCTTTCGGGGGCAGGTTCGTCTGAGGAAGAAAGTAGAGGAGCAATCCTCTAGGTTGGACAGTATAGAGGCTGAGCTGAGACGTTCGCAGTCGGCTGGACCTAGCACCACTGCTGGTCCAAAACGACGACGGGAGTGATCATTATCCTTTACCTATTTCATGCATATTCTTATCTTGCATACATTGAGGACAATGCATGAGATAGGTATGGGGGGTAGATTCTAACCTAGGATTTTTATCTTTCTTTTTAGGATTTTTATCTTTCTTTTTAGGATTTTTATTTTACCTTTCTTTGTAGATTTGCTATTTTCTTTTGATTTACTTTTTTTTAGAAAAAGATAAAAAAATATATAAAAAATAAAAAAAAAGAAAAAAAAGAAATTTTTTGATCCATGTTTAAAGAATCAAGCTTGACTTTAGAATTAAGGAAGCTCTTAACTAAGATTTCTAATTATAAGTCGAAAAGAGGAGTTTGTTGGATTTTTAGGTTAAGTAATAAAGGATAAGAAAGATTACTAGATTTTAATTCTTTCTTTAGGATATATACATTAAACATATTGAAGGATTAATCAAAGACTTTGGGACTTTATTTACATATATATATAATAAAAAAAGAAAAGAAAAGAAAAAAAAATATATGTAGATAATATGTAGCTAAATAAATACTTACCCACTGATTAAGCTGGTTAGTCGTGCCTCAAGAAGCATTGCCAATCACGCCTAAAAGTGGTTAAGTCCTTAACTCCTTCGTGGCCTAGTTTACTCGAGTCCTCGAACCTGAGGGATGTTTTCTCATCTGGTGCCCTAGGACCATCTGGTTTGGGAGTCATCGGTAAGAGGCTCGTTACAAGGGTAAAATTAGAAAGCCTAAGGAAGTTAAGGAAATGTAAATAAATAAATATTGTATATATAAAAAATAAATAAAAAATATTTTATATATTAGTAATAAATAAACTTAGTCTAAGAAAGATCCTTCGTATTTATAGATGTATATATATTAGGATTGATGCAAAATCTAGTTTTTGATCTTTTCCTTAAAAACTTAACCTAAATTAAAAACAAAACTCTAAAATAGACGCTTATAAGAGGAATGACAAGTTTAGGTAACCTGAAACCTATACTCAAGTAAGAATCTTAAAAACATGGATCAAAATTTTCACTAACACTTTTATTTTCTTTATAGATTTTGTGAGTGCAATCCGCTGAAAACCCTCAGGAGACAACACTCTCCTCTAAGGTAACCTAGAGGTTTAACGGCTTGTTGCACGTACTCAGTGCAATCGTGTCACCTACGAAAGTGGTGTAATAATAGTTAGGATTTTTTTTTTTTCTTTCTTTTTGCTTGGGGACGAGCAAAAGCTAGGTATGGGGGTGTGATTATAGTTCATTTTTGCATCATCTTCCACCTCTATATTATGCATATTATTAATAAAAATTGGTTTTTTTACTCCTTTTCTCTCTATTTTTGCAGGTCCATATTTTAATGGAGAAGAGGCCCACAAATCCATGTAAATATCAAGAATAAAAGGATTAATTAAAGGCCTAAAGAGAAGCCCAAAAGAATAGCCCAGTTTCTGGATTCATCCATGCGCCCAGTCAACCTTCTAGAAGCGCCAACGTGGATAACAACCTGTAACAAACCAGCGACATAAATCGCTGGCATAACGGCCTAGATTCTGTCGCGGAAACGCGCTCTGGCCGCGTTTCCGCGGCAGGAATCTGGCCGTTGGGGCTGAGATTTGATCCGACGGTTCAGATTTGGGAGCTGATTCTTCTGAGGCCTATAAATAGACCATCAGGGCCAGTACGAGAGAGAGAGGAGACTAGGGGAAAGAACTTGTATTTTGAGAGGGAGTGTAGGGATTCTCTCTAGGTTTTTAGTTCTTGTGTATTCCTCTTCTTCCTCCTAGAGATTCTGTAAAAGAGAGAAAAGAAAGTGTTTGAGAGCTTGTAAGTAAGGAGGTGACATCTTTTCAAAGCAAGGATTAATCAAGCTTTCTTCTCTTCTTTACGATTTCTAGTGCATTGCTTTACTTTCTTCTTGCTTTACTTCATTTGCACTTCTACTTTTATCATGAATTGTTGCTTGCTTTCTCTTGTATGGATAGCTAACTCTCTCTAACATGACTAGCTAACAACTAACATTGCTAACTTCTAACTCTTGGGTGATTGCTAATTTCTAACTTGCAATGTTAAGTCTCTTTTGATCTCCAATGAAAATGAGTTGTGTTCATTATTGGGAAATGCTTGTTAGACATCCATATGATTCATGTGAGCCTCATTTAGAGCCTTGTCTTTAGAACAAGTGCCTTGATGGAACATGGAGATGGATCACCTAAATTGCTAATGGTTTGTAGAACACTTTTCTTAATTCAAAGCTAGCTTGTATATGCCTTGAATGACTAATGAAACTTGTATCTTCTTCCTTAGCAACCCTTTGAGTGGCACTCCTTGATTCCACCATGAAATTCTATCTCGGGAGCCGATGAATCAATGAGGCTACAAGTTAAGACCGAGAAAGAACACTCATCTTCCAAGTGGGACATACTTGACCTAACAAGCAAGTCATATCTCTTGCCAATGAATCCACATGAGGCATGCATCACCCATGAGCTTAGTAAGTTAGCAATTTAGTAAAGTTAGCTAGTCATAGCCTTTCTCATTCTAAAGTTTTTCAAAAGCTTCCTTCACTAGTTTTCTTTTCTAGCAAGACAACTTTTCAAAGTTCTTTTTCATTCTCTTTTACATCGGTTTTTCTTTTCCATGCAATCAAATCACAAAAATTCTTCTTTACTTTCCATGTTTTTTTTCTTTGAACATAGAAGAATCTTCGCTTTCTCTCTCTTTGATTCATAACCGCAAAGCTTTTATCGTGAGCTCTCCCTTAGGATCGACCCGTATAGCCTATGCTATTACGGTGATTTGGAAGGAGCATATTAAACATACATTTTCAGAGTTTCGAGCACTACAATCCAACAGAAGGTTGACTCTAAACCCTCTATCTCTGACTTGAGTAAACTCTTCTCCTTTTCCAAACAGCCTTCTCCTCCAAAATCCCATACTAATTCCCGTCCATGGAATGGTAAGACCACAAAAGGTTGTAATTGTCTCCCAGCGAGATAATCAAAGAGCAAACCTATCATGTTAACATTATACCTCTGGCATATCCCGCTGTTAAGTTAACATTATACCTCTAACAGCGTCCTCGGCGGATAAAATCTCAACTTGTCAATTTTCTTCAATAAGAGTGACGGGTCCACGAAAATTGCTCAAGTCGCAAAATTTCTCGGTCAGCTAAATACTACACCTCTAAGGAGAATTGCTCATATCATAATCAAAATCACTGTAAAGTTAACATTATACCTCTAAGAGTGATTTTCCCTCAATATTCCCAGGAGAAAATTTTAACTTGTCAAGTCTCTTCAATAGAATAACCTACTAAATTGCTCAAATCGTAAAATTTCTCGGTCACGCTAAACACTACACCTCTTATGAGCTCATATCACGATATAAATCTTAGTTAAGTTAATATATACCTATGATAGTGATTTTTTCAATTTTCCCAATGGAAACGAGATATTCGATACTAAGTTAAATATCACACTCTAGCATCAATTTCATTATTAAGTTAAATACTTCACCTATGACAGTGATCTTTCCTTGAGCTTTCTGATTGAAATCGAGAAGTCCAATGCTAAATGAAATATCACACCTCAAACATTCATCTCACTGTCAAGTTAACATTAAACCTATGACAGTAATTTTCTCAGTTTCGCAATGAAAATGAGATCTCCTTGATGCTAAGTTAATATCATACACTAGCACACATATCCTTATCAAGTTTATATCATACCTCTGACAATTCAATTTGCTTTCGATTGCGAATACAAATTCGTCATGTTAATATTACACTACTGACGGCAAAAATCTCCATAAATCCCTTAGTGGATCAAACTCCACTTCTTATCTTCATCAGTAAGATAATAAGTCCACAAAATTCGTTCAATCACGAATTCAATCCCTGTCAAGTTAAACATAATATCTCTAATAATAGCCTTGTCAAATTCCTTAATGAATACCAAACTTTGAGTTGCTATGTTAATCGTCACCTCTAACAATCAAAACTTAATCGCTCTCACTTGTCTATTTTCAAAAAAAATACAAGATGAAGGTAAATTTGTTAGCCCAAAGGCCTTCCACTCTAGTTTTGATGATGATAACTCATGTAGTTATGTTTACTAATATTCTTGTGATATTTAGTTTCAGATACTTAACCAAGATATTAGTAGGTGATTAGCTTCAACAAAGGAGTTTTGAGCTTCTCACATGGTGATTCAAGAGCCCGAGCGACAAAGTTCATATCTAGCATCATTGGAGTCAAGCTCGGTGGATCACGTTTGGATCGAGTCGGCTTGAAGACAGAGTTTGTCAAGAAAACTTCGGTACATAGTTTAGATTATGTTTTTAGATCCATTTGTAAAGACTAGATAGTGTGATATGCTCAAGTTCACAACACACACACTTGTTTCTAGTTTTATGTTTTGGTTTTTAGTTTTTGGTTTAACCGATCTAGGTTTTCATGAATAGATAGTATCAATACAAGTTTGCATGATTTAATGTATATTAGATTTGTTCTATATAAATGTATGCTTCATATCCTAGACAAACTTATTTGATATGCCTATTCATGTGTTTGGAGTTTTGTGTCTTAACAAAACATATTTTCGGATTTAATATCAAAAATATTGATATATATCTTTATATGTATATTGGAGTATATCCATATACTACATGCCTAAAAGTTGTTTTAAATATCATGTTTTTGTATTTGGACGAGTTTTGGACAAAACGAATTTTCAAGTCAAAAATCCAAGTTTTAGAAAATACAGTTTTGGTTTTCGGCAAAATTTTCATAACACAAAAAGATTTAAAATATTTGTAACTTAGTTTTATTTTTACTCAAACAAGTTTGTATATCAATGTATTATACTGAACTTATTTTTGTGGAATTTTAAGAGAATTTATAAGATTTATTTAAGAATTAAAAACCAAGTTTTTCAGTCCCTAATCCCAGTCTGCCAGGCTCTGGCGGTCGAACGGACCAGGAGCCGGTCGACCGGAACAGTCGACCGGACGTGCACAAGAACGTGCACGCAGCCAGCCCCTTGGGCCGGTCGACCGAGCGGTGACCGACTGAAGGCAACCCACTCTCGAATTGCCCCGGTCGACCGGGCGGTCAATTGGCCAGAGTGCCATTGTTCTCTAGTTCAGGGCCCGGTCGACCGGAAGGCTCAACGTTAAAAAATTTTACCGTTGGCCGGTCGACCGAAGGCAATTCTGGCCTAGTCTGCTGCCAACGGGCAGATTCCTTTTGGGGGTTATAAATACCCCATTTGAGAGAGGTTTTCTCTAAAACTTTGAAGAGCAAACATTCTCCTATCCATAAGTGTTTTATACAAGTTTTCAAAAGTATTTTAGAGCCAAAAAGGATTCATCTTTATTTGTTTTAAAGGGTTGGAAAAATCAAAGAAATTGGATATTTGGGATATTGCTTTTGATCTTCATTTCAAACTTATTCTAGTTGTTTTCCCAAGCATTTTTCTTTGAGTTTTGATTTCCAAGCTCTTCGTTTTTCCACACTTGAGCTATATCATTCTATCCTCTCTCTGTAGGATCTTGTTTTTGTGGAAAAGAATTGTTTGTGGTCATTTTGATCATCAAGTTGTAACCCTCCCTACTTGTGATATCCTTCTTGTATAGAGGTTGATTTTGGAGAGGTAGTTGCTCCCTCTAGTGAGAGGTGGAGATTGTTGGTTGGCTCCCTCTAGTGAGAGGTGGAGTTTGTGGTGAATCCCTCAAGTGTGAGGTGATTGTGTTATATTGGCTAAGTGCCTACCCCTCTTGTGTGAGGTGGTGTTTGTGTGGCTTTGTGCCTATCCTCTAAGTGTAGAGGTTGTTTTGGTTGAGAGAGGAGTTGTGTGCTCCATAGTGTATTTACCCTAAATCCTCAGTGGAGGTTCCCTGTGTGGGAGTCCTGTGTGGACAAGTAGATTGGAAATCCTTCTGTGTGAAGGCGGGGACGTAGAGCTGTGTGCTCGAACCTCGAAACATATCCGTGTGTTAGCGATTGATCCATTGTCTCTCTAACTCTCTCTCTTTATATTGTGCCTTGCATCATTCATATTGTCATACATACATTATATGCTTGGCTTGTTTGTGTGTACCTCACTTGTGCTTAACCACGAGAGCTTCATATAGCGCCTCAACTCTTATTCAGAGGAATCAAGAGGAGTTAGTCCAGAGCCCTTCACTGGGAATTCGGCTACACTCGTTGGTTGCATTAAGTGTAGTTGAAATTAAGTTTTAATTTTCACATTTAGTTCATTAGATTAGTCGTACACCTATTCACCCCCTCTAGGTATACTAAATTATCACTTTTATTATTCATGTCAAAATTATAAAGTGATATAAACACTCTTTTATTCAAATAAGATAGAGTGTTACAAAGTAAATACGAAAGTCACTCTTGCTCAGCGAGAGATTGTATTTGCTCCGTGAGGCGCTAGATATCCCTTTGGCGTGCTTTTTCAACCTCAGTCAGAGCATGGGCTCTCAACTCCTCATCTGACAAAAATGTCCTTGAAATCAGTTGTGACCGGAGAGTGTCCAATTAGAAGAATGGTTAGTGAGCTCCTTCTGCACCTGATGCCTGATGGTCTTGAGCTTCTCCACCTTTTTCTTTTCATCTGCAAGTTTTAGCTTGTGATCCTGAATTAAGGCTTGTGCCTTAGCAACTACCATACGAGCACTTGCAATGACATTCTCTGCAATTTTGAAAATGATTTTGGATTGATGGATGTTGTTAATTAAGCTCTGATAGCTAGCCCTGGATCATCAATATGACGGGTACGCTCAGCTATCTGCTCCTTAATCTCCTTCCGCTCCCGCTTCTGTTTGATGTGGAGGTCCTCTAACACCCACTGCACATTAACAACTGGATTAACTCTCTCTAGGTTCCTAAGATCCTTCGAATATGTATCTAGCTGCTCAACTAGCGCCTGGTACGCAGTCGCACGATCAGAACCTCCAGTCTATTTGATATATTCAATCTGATTCTCATGGAGTGATCACACAATTCAAAAGGACTTCACTCATAGAGTACCAACTCGATGTAGTACTTCATTGTCACAAAGAATTACCCCACTATTTGGAGGGTGAGTTCTTCCATGATATCCGTGACTGGTGTCGGCAGCTGAAGAGCACTTTCTGATCTAGTTTCCACAGTGGTGGTAGTGGTGCTCCCATAAGGAGGAGGTGGTACATTTGTCTCTCCTAGGAGTATAGGTGCAAGATGGACCATTAGTTCTCTAATTTCTGAGGTTACCACATGAGTTTCAGAAGTTGAAATTGCAGTAGCTTCTTGGGTAGCAACCTTTACGATAAGCTTCTCTGCTTGAACAGGTATAGTGTCTCCTGCAGTCATTTTAACTGAATAGTGTTAATAATGGCACTAAAAAGATGGGAATATTGAGACATATTGAGTTATTACAAATTCGAGGGGTGGGAATGGCAAATCTTCAAAATGAGAAGACCTTCTGGCCACACAGATGTACTCGCTGGATCCTCCTCGATGCCGATCTCCTTTTCAGCCAAATGAGTGTCTTTGTTGGTATCAAGAGTAGAGTACACATTGTCCCAGTCAACATCATCATCTCCCGAGTAATCCAATCTCTCGCTCGAAGACGAAGAGGACAGAGGAGTAAGTGGAACTCCTGTACTCCTGTATTTGGAAGTTTAACCTCAACAAGCCCGACAATGGGACTTTGCTCTGGAACTTTCACTGAGGAGCCCATTTGAATGTTGGGTAGATCAACGATCATTTCCTGACGGTGAAAGGAGCTCAAAGAAATAGCTTTAACAGGCTCTGGGGCTGATAAGGAGACACCACCAGTAGTTCACTTTTCTGTGACTTCCCACGGCGATACCTCAGTCATGACCACTAAAGGACTTTTGTTTGACCGCTTCGCAGAAGTAGAGGGACCTCAAGGCCTTCATCCCCTTCAGAGTCTGTATAAACAAGCTCGGGGTCTATGGTCAATGAAGAAGTTCTCTGGGAAGGAACTTCAGTCATGGGTTCTCACCGAGTCTTGTTCTTACTCGAACCAGCGTCGGTAGACGGAGGTCAAGTATACTTCGCAACTCTTTGTGAGCGTTGTTGTTAAGGCTCTTCAACCAGCCTTGCTCCGTGTCTGGCAGCCCCTGTCGGATGGACTTTGAGCTAAGCTTGAAGACGTTCGCCTGTCCCTCTCAACAGGTAGTTTTAGAGCCTTTCTTGGCCTGAAACCTGACCTTGATCCGTTTGATGTAGGTATTGTTTACATTATAGCCAGGGACTGAATCTGTTATTATGTACCATGCACAAAACCCGGCTGACATAAGAGTTCGGTAACTTCTATGGAAGGTTGAATCTTGCCTCCGTTCCTCCACGACGTTCAAATACCATGTACTCGCCCCTTCGTATAAATTGCCACTGAAACGAAGACCCAAGTTCGGATTACCTACGTATAGTTGGTCGTACCTGAATTGGCGACCACATCGGATGGGAATATAGCTCAATTATTCAAACATTCCCCTGTCGAAAAATCAAATATCCAGGGCAAATATTGATCAATTACCAGAAAACCCCGGATGAGAGGATGGTGAACCCATCAGCACCGGGTCGGTCAAAAAATCGCTCCCCATACGAAGCTCCTGAAAAATCAGGGAAGCACCTCACTAATTGATAGTCAGGCTGCTTTGAAGGATTTGTCGAATCATCAATATGGACCAGACATTTCAAGTTGAGCACTTCAGTCATTGAACAAAGGGCATAGAATCCTCAGAAGACTGCACCGATGACATTAAGGACGGGTAATGCATAACGTACCATGCCATAAGCTACGTAGAAGGCAACTCTACGCGAGAATTTGGTGTCTTCATCCAGGGCTCACCACCTGAACCGACAACCACATTGCCTTCTCTATTCTCTTCAGCAACTATGTTGCAAAAACATCGACATAGAATTCGAGGCCTACTTTGAAGGCACCCTACCATAGCAAGGAGCAAGCCCAGAGGCCAACCATAAGCAAGAAGAATGGCCGGGTAACCTACGTCAGATGACCTCGTATGGGGGAGTAGGCACAATGCACCACTTTAGCCATAACATCAAGAACCCCGCCAATAAAGCTCTGCCTGAAATAGGAATTCCGGTTTGATGGTGGAAACTATCAAAAATAATCTCCGGCTTGAAAGTGTCCTCGTTCGATTTTGTCACATGTGAGGTCACGGATTCAAAAATCCTTTCTACAATCTCAGGATCAGTGCTGGCCGCCAATTGAAATACTAAGCTCGATTTTTTCTCCAGACCAGTGAAGTGGTAGTTGGCCCAGGACATTTGCTTAACTCTTCTGGACCTCCATCTGGTCACCTGAGCACAGATATGAAAATGGCACAAGACCTCCCAGTAGGCCTCGTAAACTTGAGAAGTATCCCTCTCCAACAAGTACAATTGTTCAGTACTAGGAATGTACTCCTCATATGGCAAATCTTTCATAGATAACCCTGAAACTTCAAACATCTCATGCAGGGCAAATCCCATTTCCCCAACTGGAGCAAAAAATTGAAATACACCAGAGGGGGGTGAATAAGTGTATGGCTAATCTAATGACAAATGATGCGGAATTAAAACTAAATTGCAGCACACTTAGCGTAACCAAAGAGTGTAACCGAATTCTTGGTAAAGGGCTCCGGACTATCTCCTCTAAATTCCTCTAAATAAGAGTTGAGGTGCTATATAAAGCTCTCTTGGTTGAACACAAGTATGGGCACACACAAGCAATACCAAGCATATAAGTATGATATGAACAATATGAAATAATGCAAAGCACAATATAAGAGAGAGAGTTTAGAGATAGTGGATCAAACGCAAACACCAAGATATGTTTCGAGGTTCGAGCCACTGCTCTACGTCCCCGCTTCACACAGAAGGATTTTCACTATATCATCCCACAGGACTTCCCACACAGGGAACCTCCACTGAGAATTTGAGTGATACAACTTTAGAGTACACAACTCCTCTCTCAACCAACACAATCTCTACACAAGAGGCAAGGACACACAACAATCACCTAGACACTTAGAGGGATGAGCAATTAGCCAAAACAATAATCACCTCACACTAGAGGGATAAGGTACAAAGCCAAACACCAACCCACAATCACCTCTACACTTAGAGGGATACCAATAAACTCAAACACTCCTCCACAATCACCTCTCACTAGAGGGATAAGGCTCAAAGCCAACACTACAATCACATCATCACCTCTACACTTAGAGGGATACCAACATAACCTCTACACTCAACTCTACACAAGAGAGAACTCAAATAAAAGAGGGTTTACAACTCTTGGTGGTCTCACTAAACCACAAATCAATTTCCTCACAAAATAAGATCCTACAAAAAGGATAGATATGATAGCTCAAGTGTGAGAAAATAGAGTTTGGAAATTAAAATCACAAAGAAAAACTCTTGGGAACACTTCTAGATAGCTATAGAAATGAAGATCAAAAACCAATTCCCAAAGACTCTATTTTCTTTGATTTTTTCCAACCCTTTAAAAACAATAAAGATAAAATCTTTAAGCCCAAAACTCTTTTAAAAACTTGTTGTTAAACACCTGTAAAGATGAGAATTTTTGCTCTCTAAAAACTTATCTAAAACAATTCAAGAGAGGCATATTATAGCCTTCAAAAATTTTTGCCCGTTGCAGTCTGGAAAAAGGGCAGAAATGCCCTTACGGTCGACCGCCCGGTCGACCGGCCAACGATCATTTTTATGACCGTTGTGCCTCCGGTCGACCGCCCGGTCGACCGGCCAAAGCCATCGGTCGACCGCCCCCCACCCGAGAGTGGGGTGCTTTCAGTCGGACGACCGCACGGTCGACCGACCGAAGAGGCTAGCCTTTGTGCACATCCCGTGCACATCGGTCGACCGACTCCAGGTCCGATCGACCGGCCCAATCGACCACCAGTAGTCTGGTTGGAAAATTCTGGGACTTGAAAACATAGTTGTTTAATTCATTAAATCCCATAAAATCACATAAATTCCACAAAAATAAGTTCTTTATTAGATCTTTGAAATACAATGTGTGACTAAGATTCAGCACATATTAGAAACTATTTGAACCATTTTTGTGATATTAAAATTTGCCTTTAAACCAAAATCGGTATTTTCCAAAACTTGGATTTTAAAATGGAAAATCGTTTTCTCCAAAACGCGTGTAAATACAAAACATGATATTGAAACAACTTTGAAGCATATTGTATATGGATAGAATCCATATACATAAAGGATATATATATATATATATATATATATATATATATATATTATATATATATATATAATATATATAATATATATATATATATATATGTTTTTGACTCGAAATCCAAAACTGGTTAAACCAAAATCAAAATTAATAAACTTTAAACTTGTATGTATGTGCACTTGAGCATATCAACACTATCTAATATTTACATAAGATTTAAACAAACTAAACAAAACAAACTGAGGTCTTCTTGTAGAACTCCTTCTCCAAGTTGACTCAATCCAAATGCGATCCAACGAGCTTGACTCCAACTGAGTACTAGATGCGATCTTGACGTGCGAGCTCTTGAATTTATATGTGAGAGCTCCAAAACTCCTTTGTTGAAGCTAATCACCTATTAAAATCTTGATCAAATATCTGAAATTAAATATCACAAGATTATTAGTAAACTATAACTACATGAGTTAATCATCATCAAAACTAGAGTGATGGGCCTCTGGGCCAACAATCTCCCCTTTTTTGATGATGACAAACTCATGGATGATATATACATGGATTAAGTTAAGCTTCATAGAAGCTCCCCCTTAACTCATGCATAGTAATAAGCAATAAAGATATTCAATGAATACATAAAACAAATAACACATATTAACATATATGCATTGATATCAATTGAAAACAAAGCATACATGCTCTGATATCAATTGAAAAAAATAAACATGCATATAAAAAACTCTCAAAATGTTTTGCTCCCTTTTTGTATAAAACAAGAAAATCATGCATAAACATGCATATATAAAACTCCAATTTCTTAACATGCAAATATAAAACTCTAAATTTTCTCTCACCTTTTTGTCAAATCATCAACAAAGAGGCATAAATAAACTAAAAATAATTTTCTCCCTTTTTGGGCAAATCAAACAAGAAGCATATAATGCGATATGCATTCATGAAGAGAAGAGACGTAGAGTTAACTCCCCTGCATACATGCATTATATGAAAAAAAGATAACTAACTCTAATCATATAACGCATAATATACAATGTATAAAAAGAGATGTGAAGCTCCCTCTACACACGTGTAAGACATAGAGAAGAGAGGTCAAGCTCCTCAATATGAGATACACTCAACATGAATCTATATAAAAAGAAGATGTTAAGCTTCCCCTTGCATATAAGCAATACAAATCAAAACAATGTGATACCATTGAAAAATATATCGATATGTGATAAAGGTATACATCGAAATATTATGATACCAATGGAAAATAAACGAAACATTTTTAAGATACCAATCGAAATAAAATTTTTAAGGTACTAAAAGATACCAATTGAAAATATCTTGATACCAATTTAAATGTCTTGTAAATCTTGATACCAATAGAAAATGAAATATTGTATGTTTGATACCACTTGAAATATAAATATTGGAAATCTTGATACCAAAGAAAGTAATAACCAATTGAAAGTAAAAACCAAATTGTTTTAGGTAAATATATAATCAATATAGATACCAATTTAAAATGAACATGATACCAATATTGAAAATGTTGGCATATACCAAAATAAAGTATTTTTTATCATAAAAAATGGAGTAAGATACCACTTGAAGATAAACTCGGTTGAAAGATATCAATTGAAAGATAAAACATAAATTTTCTCCCCCTTTATGAAATACCAATAAAAACAATGCATAAGGTTGTATAAGATACCAATTGAAAAATAATTGACATTAGGAGTAAATCAAGCTTAGTATAAACATAATTTGTACTTTAAAATGTAAAGATATTGTAAAACAATCAAATCACATATATATGTATGAAAATGTAAATACCAATCGAAATTGATACTATTTGAAGTTAAAGCATATATAGAGAACAAAACATGAGTATACAAAATATGAAAATATCAATTGAGATACCAATTGAAAATATAATGAGGATCAAGTGTATAACTCATAATATCTCCTTTCCATGCACATGTTAAAAGGATTTTCAATTTGAGCATACAAGGCATGGTCGTCCATCCGTCTGCCCTTGGATGGAAGGGGTTTTCAAAAATAGGATTTGAAAATAGTTTTAACAAGTTGAAAACTCTTCCAAAATGAAGAAATACGCAACTAATTTTATGATAATCTTGAAAACTAGTACGAAATCCTTCAAATAAGAAATAAAACAAGAGTATATGAATCAAATGAAAATCACTCAATAATTGATACTCAACGACTATAAAACACATATAAGACTCATGGAAACAAAGTCAAGAGAAAACATCAAGTAGTTTGAGTGTATAAGAATTATGTGAAAAGTATAATCATGAAAATAGGAAATAAAGCTTATATGAAATTCCTTTGTAAACATAAAAAAACATGAAAATTTAATTTTCATCAAAATAATTCAAACTTCAAGGTATATGTTTGTTATGTCTAAACTAGAAGTATGCATACATATCTAAATACAATTGAGTCCATAAAGAAATTTTACATGAAACGCAAATGACTCAAGGGTATACATGTATCAATAGTTTTAGATAAAATTAATGTATACATGAAGTTAAACACATATCTATGAAAAACATGTCCAAAAATAGGGAATACAAGTTGAAATGTGGTAATCATCAAAACTAGACCATACTAGTACATCTAATGGGTACAAAGAGCAATTAAGTACAAACATATAATTATTAATTTGTGGCCCATTAGTTGTACGAGTATATACACAAGTTTTAATAAAGGCTACATCCAAACATGTAATCAAAACTATGAAGTGCAAGATCATAAACAAAACCAATATTATCATTATGTATATGCACATGTCTTAGAGCTATGATGTACACAATAGTTAAACTATAGTGAGGACACAAAATATGGATCTATATAAACATGGGTGTATCTCAAATACTACATATGTATATTACAAGTCTAATTATCATGACATTTAACATAATAATCAAGAAAAATCAAAACATGCTAAAAATCAACAATATAAAAGCATATAAACTAAATGATAGTTAGAGATAGTTACCAAATCCATTAGGACTAATCTCTAGATCTCCAAACCATGGTGATCCTCCCACCAACTCCCTTGAAAGTGATGCATCCAAAATTATCACCGTTTAGCTCGAACGCATTCATCTCAAGGTACCAACAACTCTCACGTTATGTGAGAGCCCACACCTACATCAAATAAAAAGAGTGGCTTTTGGTAACCATATCTTATTGGGTCCATGAGGTTTAGCACTTTTCCTAACCCAAACAAATTTATTTTTAAAATTTATATTATGCACTCTGTTATAACAAAACTTTGCAAGGTGGCCCTTACGTCTACAATGTGTACAAGTGTACACATGAGCATACATGGAATCATGTGTGTGAGCATGATGAGCATGTGTATGCCGTGTATGGTGTGCATGCATGTGAGGAGCATATTTCTTACGAAACATGGATTCCAACCGTGTGTGGTTCATGGTACATTGGCTCAAAGTGGAGCCCGAACAATCAACACACTTCTTTAATATATTTATATTCTTTTCAAAATAGTAGAAGAAGTGGAGAATGCTATGGTAACACTAGATGGTGAAGCTATATTAGCATGGCAAACATGAGTATCTAGATCATTTTTCAAAAATTTATTTCATTAGTAATCAAATCCAATTCTTTTGAAATAGAAATAATTTTGTTTTTTAAAGAATCATTTTATTTTAAAACAAAAAAACAGTTTTGAAGATAGAACTTCATTTTTCTTCAAAACTTCATCACAATTATTTTTATCTTTTAAGATTTTGTTTCATTTATGGCAAGATCAAGTTGGGATTTCAATGAGTCCCTTTCATTTGAAATCTCATCCATTTCTTGCAAAGCCACGTTAAATTTAGAAAACAAATCCTTATTCTCTTCTTTTAGTTTAAAACTTTTCTTTTTCAAGAGTTGGTATTTTGTAAAAGATTTTCACAAATAAGAGATAATTCTTCATTTAATGCATCAGCATCAATATAATCATCACTACAAGAAGAACTAGCACAATCATCTAGTTGAGATTCGAATTTACCTCAAGGGAGTCATTCCCTTGGACCATGTAGCAAGGTTGGTCGGACTCATCTCCACTAGATTCCTCTTCAACAATGTTTGTTATTTCAAGTTTGAAGAGGTTAAGTGTTTCATACTGTAAAGACGGAATCACAATGAGAAACCATAAAAGATATTCTTTATTTAGAGTGCATCTAAGTGCCTCAAGGGCTTGTGCATTGGCCTCTATATGCTTGCTATTACCAAGATAAGATTTCTTGGTAGCGGTAAGATAAACATGCATTCCTAGGGTCTTGAGATACATACTCATCTTAATCTTCATAAATAGATGTCAGAAACATCAAACATAGGAGGGGTCAAGAAATCCATGAGTGTGTGTAAGCAAATAAGTGTGCAAATATAAATCTAGATTAGCTAACCAGGGTCTCACTCCTGGATGGTTAAACCTAATATCAGGAGCGTAGGCTCTGATACCAATTGAAAGTACACCTAGAGGGGGTGAATAGGTGTGTGACTAATCTAATGAGAAATGATGCGAAGTTAAAACTGAATTGCAACACTCTTAGTTTAACCAAAGAGTGTAGCCGAATTCTCGGTGAAGGAATCTGGCCTATCTCCTCTAAATTTCTCTAAATAAGAGTTGATGTGCTATATAAAGCTCTCTTGGTTGAACACAAGTATGGGCACACACAACAATATTAAGCATATAAGTATGATATGAACAATATGAATAATGCAAGGCACAATATAAGAGAGAGTGTTTAGAGATAGTGGATCAAACACAAACACCAAGATATGTTTTGAGATTCGAGCCACTGCTCTACATCCCCCGCTTCATACAGAAGAATTTCCACTATATTGTCCACACAGGACTCCCAGACAGGGAATCTCCACTGAGGATTTAGGTAATACAACTTTTGAGTACACAACTCCTCTCTCACCAACATAACCTCTACACAAAGGCAAGACACAACAACATGACCTCTACACTTAGGGGATGGCATTTAGCCAAAACAACAATCACCTCACACTAGAGGGATAAGTAACAAAGCTAAACACCACCACAATCACCTCTTACACTTAGAGGATACCAAACAAACTCAAATACTTCTCCACAATCACTTCTCACTAGAGGGTAAGGCCAAAACCAACACTCTAACCACAATCACCTCTACACTTAGGGGATACCAACACAAACCTTCACACTTAACTCTACACAAGAGGGAACTCAAATAAAAGAGGGTTTACAACTCTTGGTGGTCTTACTAACCACAAACCAATTTTTCTCACAAACAAGATCCTATAAATAGGATATGATATGATAGCTCAAGTGTGAGAAAATAAAGAGTTTGGAAATCAAAATCACAAAGAAAAACTCTTGGGAACACTTCTAGATAGCTATAGAAATGAAGATCAAAAATCATTCCCAAAGACTCTATTTTTCTTTGATTTTTCAACCCTTTAAAAATAAATAAAGATAAAATCTTTAAGCCCAGAACTCTTTTAAAAACTTGCTGTTAAACACTTGTAAGATGAGAATTTTTGCTCTCTAAAAACTTGTCAAAACAACTCAAGAGAAGGCGTATTTATAGCCTTCAAAAATTTTGCCCGTTGGCAATCTAGAAAGGGCAGAATGTCCTTCCGGTCGATCGCCGGTCACCGGCCCAACGGTCGTTTTTATGAGGTTGTTGCCTCCGGTCGACCGCCCGGTCGACCGGCCCCCACCCGAGAGTGGGGTGCTTTCAGTCGGTCGACCGCGTGATCGACCGCCGAAGAGGCTGGCTTTGTGTACATCCCATGCACATCGGTCGACTGTGTGCCGGTCAACGACTCCTGGTCCGGTCGACCGCCAGTAGTCTGGCCGGGAAATTCTGGGACATGAAATATATAGTTATTTAATACCAATTAAATCTCATAAAATCACATAAATTCCACAAAAATAAGTTCTTATTTGATCTTTAAAATACAAATATGTGTGACTAAGATTCAGCACATATTACAAACTATTTGAACATTTTTGTGATAATTAAATTTGCCTTTAAACCAAAATCGGTATTTTCCAAAACTTAGATTTTGGAATAGAAAACCGTTTTCTCTAAAACTCATGTAAATACAAAAATATGATATTGAAACAACTTTGAAGCATATTGTATATGGATAGAATCTAATATGCATAAAGGATATATATATCTATGTTATTGACTCGAAATCCAAAACCGGTTAAACTGAAAACCAAAACCAATAAAGTTTAAACTTGTATGTGTATGTGAACTTGAGCATATCAACACTATCTAATCTTTACACAAGATCTAAACAAGCTAAAAGAAACAAATCGAGATCTTCTTGTAGAACTCCTTCTCCAAGTTGACTAGATCCAAATGCGTTCCAACGAGCTTGACTCAAACTGAGTACTAGATGCGATCTTGACGCGCGAGCTCTTGAATCTACATGTGAGAGCTCAAAAACTCCTTTGTTGAAGCTAATCACCTTTAAAATCTTGATCAAATATTTGAAACTAAATATCACAAGATTATTAGTAAACTATACCTACATGAGTTAATCATCATCAAAATCTAAACTGATGGCCTCTGGGCCAACAAAAATGTGCAGGTATTCTGGTTATACTTCTCAAGGATTTTAAAGAAGTTATAGTGGTTCAGACAATCCCGTAGCACATGGCTCTAACTGTAGGATATAGCCTGCACTGGAGTAGTGGTTCCTCCAACTCTTTGAGGACCAAGAGACCATTTTCACCCACCAAGAGGTCGTCATCGAATACACCCACCCAGGAGCTCGAAAGTAAGACCGAGAGAATTCACCCTTCACTTCCATAAATTGGCTGATGAAAGTTGTCTCTTGCTTAGGAGTCTTGCACGTTGGAAACTCCTGCTTCATCAAACCCGGGAATAGTGTAAGAATTTCTCTGCTGTGACCGGCAGAAAAAGTAGCATATTTAGAGATCCTCCTGATGGCGACACCTGACTGTACCCTGACCAAATCCTAATCCATATACCGGGGAGAGACACGGACCGCAAATATGACAATGGAAATATCTGTTCCATGTTAGGGAGGAAGAAACGCGTTCTCTCCAATTTGACGGAGCCACTTGTAGTTCCCGTCGAATAGAACCTCTTCATTCTCTTCAATGGTGTCTCTAAAAAGGAATACTGATTTCCTAAGCAGATGACGGTCGGTAGACTCAAATCACCCATCTGAGATAAGTTCCCACAAAATGGAGGCAACACCCTTGGTTAAATGGGCTTGGCGTTCCTCATTTGTGCCTGTAAATACAAGGACGATCCTTCACAGGCTGAAGAGAAAGTTGGGGTCGACACCACCAACATGTTCAAAGTGGTTTCTCTTGGTCAAAGGATTTGGGGAGTACCTTACAGCAAAATAGAAGAACACGAAATCAGTACTCTGAAAATAGTTAAGTTATACTAAAGTATAGGAGTTCAAACGCGGGGCTCAACACATAAGACCCGCATTATTTGACTAAAACGTGAGGCTCACATAGAGTCTGCGTCTATACTCCATACTTAGAAAAAATTTCTAAGTCTAGAGACTCAAACACGAGTCTCATAAATGAGACCCGCATTTAGAAGTCTCAAGACACGGAGCACACAGACTCACGTTCAATTCACAGATGCGAGGCTCGCGTTGACAAAGCAAAGAAACACTAGGATCACCTGACTCGTGTTCTGCTCTACAACGCGAGGACAAAACAAAGAAACGCCAGGATCACCAGACTCGTGTTCTGCTCAGCATCATTCACAAATTAAACACAGACCTGCTAGATCTGTGTCGACTGCTCAACTTCAACAGAAGTTTCAAAACTTCAAGAAGAAGAAGTTAAGAGGACAGAGCCTCTTCGTGTTCATGGTAATGGCGAAAGCCAATTGAATACTTTTACCTGAAATGAGGGCTTCTTGAGAAGGAGTACCACCCATTTGAGTCTCAGCAGCAACGGCGCTGGAGGAGGAATCGATAACCTTTGCTTTTAGAGCCATGTGCATGGTTAAATCTTCGAAGAAGATTGGAAAAAGCTTGAAGCTTTATAGGTTCAGAAAAGCTCAAGAGCTTTATTCAAATGCGAGTCTAAATGAAAATGATGAACAGTTAAAGTGAATTGACTGTTGAAAGACCCGGGTCTTTTATAGGCCTTTCAGTGGCCAAGATACGTGGTGCGCATCTCGAGCTCAATTAGAACCAGACATGCATCCAACGTGGCACCCACGTCCGCATCTGGAACCATCCAACGCGATTTTCGCATTTCAAGCTAAAAGACGTCTCAACAATAATTGAGAGCCGCGTCTCTACAATAATTGATAGTCGCGTCTCAACTTCATTGAGGCTCACATCTGCACTTGAAGAGCATGACAGTCGCGTCTATGAGAGCGGCGTTCTCTCACATATAAGGAGTGTGTCTTTACTTTTGTAATCAGTTCAATAGTACACTGGCAAAAGTAATCAATCACTCTACTGGTTCAATAATATACTGACAAACAAATCAGAGCTCATGACAAGTGCTAGACTGGCTTTCTAAGACACTTGTAAAGATCTTCCCTGGAGACTTCAAGCAGTTCAACAGTACACTCACAAAGACAAGAATTCAAACAGGATCAAGCACAAGGTATCTAGAAAGATTGTCAGTCCAATCATAGGAACCCAAAATCAACTGAAGTCTAAAGTATTTTAAAATCCGTCCCAATCAACCGCGGATTGTCGAAAACTTTGGAGGGCGTTTTGTAGACTGTCCAAAAATCACTAAGAATAAGTCATCATACGTGAACTTCATTTCAAACGCGAAGGTCGCGTTTCAAGCAAAAACGTTGAGCTCGCATTCAAAGGAAGACAGAGACTTCAGATGCGGGCCTGAGTAACCCCGCGTTTCACGCGAGTCTGAAGAACTCCACGTCTGACACGGGTCTGAAGAACCCCGCGTCTCACTTCAAACACAAGTCTAAGTAACTCCGCGTTCTAACTGAGGTGCGGATCTAAGCCCTGCGTCTATACAAATGCGAGGTCCGCGTCCAGTACGAGACCCGCGTTTCTATTATAACTGACCCCCATTAATGGGTCAATTAACTCCATGTAATATGGAAATTAATCTCTATTATGGAGAGATTATATGGGACAATAAAACCCCTATAACTCTCTATAAATAACCTGAGGAGCTATGACAAAATGGGGGACTTTTGAAGAGAAGACTCTTTGAGCAGAGAAGAAAAAGAGAAACCTTTAAAGATCCTTTAAAGATTGAGAGCTGAGAATTCTCAAACTAAAAGCTTCTTGCTTTCTTCTTATTTATCCAAAAGTCCAGAGAGAGGAGAAAAGAGTAATCGGTGGACTCTAAACACTTAGTGTGTTAAAAATAGAGCTCCCGTCTGATTGATCTTGGAGAGCATCCTAAAGAGAAGCTTGACATTCAGCCGGTCAATGGAGAATAAGAATCACTCTCTATCGCCACATGAAGAACCCAACCTTAAACAAAAGGGAGAATCAGTTCTTCTTCCCTCTTTTGTAATCAGAATCTTTCCATTATACTTATTCAACCACTCAAAGAAACTTTACTTCGCACCACTTTTTCCGACCAAACAATGGCTTTTGGAGCCACAATGTGTACAAATGTAGACCTTGCCATAATATGAGTATGTGTGTGTAATGATTTTTGTGTAAATGCTTGATGCGTACTTGTGGTGTTGTTTTCCTTAGGTTTTTCCCTTTGGTTAGAGTCAATCCTTTTCATATCAAAAGTACATTTCTTTAAATACACATCTAAAACATTTATTCTATTTTTAAATTTTTCAAACTCAGTTTTGTCAAAAACAATTTTAGGGCTTTTGCCTTGCAAACACGCTTGTGAGAAACAAAATCCTTTTTAGCTTTTTCAAACAGATAGAATGATTCTCATTTTCTTAAAAACAATATCCAATTTTTTTTTTTTCCAAAAACTCAATTTCTTCTTTCAACTTTTTGTTTTGAACTTTTGAAAACTAATTTCTTTCTTGCAATTCCTCAAAAAAATCTAGTAAGTTCATCCATAGTTAATTCATGCTCGTCAAGAGAAGCTTCAAGAGATACCTTAGTGGGGTCATCCCCATTAGCCATGAAGCATACGTTTGCGGTATCTACTTTCTCATCGGATTCGATTTTCGAATCACCCCATGTGGCCACCATGCCCTTCTTCTTGTGAACTTTTCTTAATGTGGTCGCTTGTAGATAAGGACAATCTGTAATCAAGTGTCTCGTCTTCTTGCAGTGATAGCATAGACCCATCTCTTCTTTCTTTCCATCATTCTTGCTTTGTGATCTTGCCCTTAGGAAGTTGCTTATTATCCCCTTCTTGTAGAATAGTTTGCCAACCTTTCTTACTAGCATGGCAAATTCTTCTTCTTCACCTTCATCCATGGATTCATCATCTTTCGCGATAGATGGAGTTTCCTTGAATGCAATGGACTTCTTCTTTGGAGGTTTCTTCCTTCACAAACCTTTATCTCCATCTCATAAGTTTTGAGATTCCCAATAAAACCAAATAAATCTATCTCTTCTCAATTATTAAGCTTCTTGAGAGCAGTTACCTTGATCTCCCAAGCTTTGGGAAGATTTCTTATGACCTTTTTTCACTTTTTGATCATTGTCAATCTCACCACCTAACAAAGACAACCTATTAGTGATTTTCATGAAACGAGTAAGCATTTTATGTATTGATTTATTATCAAACATATAAAAGTTCTCATATTGAGAATGAAGTAAATCTATCTTAGACCTCTTGACTTGAGATGTGCCCTCATGAGTTATAATCAAATCATTCCACACTTCCTATGCGGATTTATAAAAATCACATGAGACAAATCATCATCATTGAGTGCATGTGTGAGTACGTATTATACCTTAGCATTGGCCTCATAGTCCTTAGCGATAGTTTCAAAATATGTATCCTTATCACTGTGAGGTTCTACAAATTTCTTAGTAACAACCTTTGCAACCCTAAACCCTAGTGACTTGAGAAATAAGGTCATCTTTACTTTCTAAATGAAAAGGTTCAAATCATCAAATTTGGGTGGGGAATTGATGCTAGAAATGTGTGTGAGCAAATAGAGATAATATGCAAAAAAAAAAAAAAATAGCCAAACAAAGGATCACTCTATGGTGGTTAAACCAAATATCTAGAATACTAGGCTCTGATACCAATTCAAACCACCTAGAGGGGTGAATAGGTGATGGCAAAAAATAATGGCAAATAATGTAGAAATAAAACAACTGAGCTAACTAGCAAATCAACACTAACAAGATCAATACACAATCTCACGCAAGTTAAGCAATAAAGCACAAGAGATATCAAGCATGTAAGTTTGAGCACAATAATAACATGCAAGATATAAGAGAGTGTAGAGTTGAGAGATAGAGAGAAGGCAATCACAAACACGAGAATATATTTTGAGGATTGAGCCACTTGCTCTACGTCCCCGCCTTCACCGCAATGAAGGACTTCCACTACTATTTGATCCCGCAAGATCACCAACTCATACAAGTTCCCACAGAAACTCTCAGACCTACAAGTCCCTCACTCGGTGCTGTAACACCTATAATTCGAGTCGGCAAGCTCGCTCGAGGTTGTAACTCTACAACTTTTCAAATACAAAAAAGAGGTGATCTCTCCTAAATCACAAAAGCTCACAAAACAATCTCTATAATCAAGTTTGAGGAAGTGGAGCTCTGTGATTGTGAGTGTGAGAAAAGCTTGAAGTATTGGATTGAAAGCTCAAAGCTGAAAATAAGGATTTGGAATTTTGGCTCAAAAATGAATTCTTTTGAAAATCTCCTAGAAATATTGATTTAAACACTTAATAAAAGTTCTTAGGGTTTCTCTATAGTATCCATATTTATAGAGGACCAAAATAGTTGATAGAAACTCAAAATAGCCGTTATTGATTAATCTAGAAAAGACAGATTTAAAATATTGCCATTTAGGGTTAATCTAGGCTTAATCAAGCCTGTCGGTCGACCAACCAGTCAATCACCAACGGTCATATTTCTGACCGTTGGGGGGTAGCGGTCGAACGAGCCCAACAAAAAGCTCAAGTGTCTCAGTCAGTCGTCCGGTCGGTCAGCCGATGTTGACAACCAGAAGGCATTGTTCTTATAGGCGGTCGATCGGGCGATCGACCGACGTGCACAAGATATGCTTGTGCATGTCAGTATATAACCGGTCGATCGCTCGGTCGGCCGTAGAAGGCCAAAATCATACTTAAAAATATTTTAGAAATATTATTTGAAAATTCTATAAATTCCTTTGATATATACTTACACAAATATGTTCATGTAAATTGTTTGTAGCACAAATATGTGTGATTATAGATCAACATAAAAGTTAAACTTTGAATTTATTTTTGTAAAGATGAAATCCTTTTCAAAGTCCTTTTCCAAATCCAAAATTCAAAGTACCATTTTGTAAACAGTAACAAAATCTATTGAAAATATTTTGGGATGAGAAACACGATAATGATTTAGAGTGTGTGTGTGTGAGTCTCAAGAGCAATCTAAATCTCTTAAACTTGATTATTACAAACTAAATCTTACATTATATAAACGAAAAACATTTCCTTCTTGAGTGCTTCAATTTGCTTGTCATCTTGATCTCCTGAGTTTGACTCCATCTTTGAGTGCTAGATGTGTTTTTGGTACTTAAACTCTTGAATCATCTTAATATTAGCTTCAAACTTGACTTGTGAGTCTTTTGGAGAAACTAAACATAAACACCACAATTCTTATAAACCTGTAACTAAAACAATCAAAAATCATTACTACAAATAACTACATGAGATAATCATCATCAAAGCTACGATGATGGATCTTTGGACCAACAGAGATGTCACTTTGGATGAGGCTTCAATAATGAAGCCTACAGACTCTCAGCAGGTGGAGAACAAAAATACTGACAGGATATCGCAGCAAGTGAAGAGTAATGCTACTCCACTGCCTCTAGATAGATCATTGTCTTTTGAGGTTATACATGTGGTGACACGGGTGGTAATCAGGTTGCCAATCATGATGATGAGGATAATGAAGATCAAGGACAGGCTATTGGTGATGTCTAAGAATCAATGTCAGTTGGAAGAGCCCAGAGAACTCCGCGTAAGCCTAGTTGGCTCACTACAAACATGATCATGGCCTTTGCTTTTCCAGTCGTTGAGGATGTGATCCCGTCCACATATAGAAAATCTGAAATCAGTTCAGAATCCAAGATATGGAAGGATGTCATGATGGAAAAGATGAATTCTCTACACAAGAAAAGGAAAGAAGGTGATCAGTTATAAGTGAGTATTTACAAAAAAACAAGGATCTCTCGATAGTGATATTGTATATTACAAGGCCAGGTTGGTAGCTAAAGGTTATGCGTGCGAAAAGGCATTGACTATAATGAGGTATTCTCATCTATTCAAATTTTATGACATTAATGGCACTGTACGAGTTGGAGCTTGATCAGTTCGACGTGAATATTACTTTTCTCCATTCCGATCTTGAAGAGGAGATCTACATGTCTCAGCCAACGGGGTTCAAAACTGCAGGAAAGAATATTTCATATGCAAGCTGAAAAATGGCTTTATAGAGTAAAATAATTGCTAAGGCAGTGGTATAAGCATTTCGACAGCTTCACAAGAGGCAAGAGGTATACATGAAGTCATTACGACCCATGTGTGTATTACGATAAGCTACTGGGTGGAGAGTACATTTATCTATTATATATGGACGATATGCTCATTGCTTCCAAGAGCAGATCTACAATTGATAAACTAAGAAAGGAGTTGTCTTCTGAATTCGATATAGGATATGGGTAAAGCGAAGAAGGTGCTAAGCATGGAGATTGAGCGAGAACAAAAAGGTGGCAAGGCTAGCTTGACACAAAAATGGTATTTGAAGAAGATACTTCAGAAATTCAACATCAACGATGATATAAAGTCTGCAAGTACACCATTGGCTTCTCATTTCAAGTTAAAAGCTACTAGCCTCCTACATCTGTTGAAGAGCGTGAGTACATGACTCACACACCCTATGCTAGTATGATTGATAGTTTAATGTATGCAATCGTGCGTACAAGGCCCTATTTGTCACAAGTTGTCTCATTTGTTAGCAGATACATACACGTTACCGGCAAGGGTCATTGAGAAGCAATAAATGGATTCTATAGTACATCAAAGGTACCATAGACACTGATTTGGTATTCGAGAAGGATTCTACAGGTAAGCAAGAGTGTATCAAATACGTTGGTTTTGACTATGCAGGAGACCTCGATAAACGCTGGTCTACAACGAGATATGTGCTTAATTGGTCAAAGTACCGGTGAGTTGGCGCTCTATTTTACAGTTTACTATCACATTATCTACTACACAGGTCGAGTGTATGGCAATGACAGAGGCTATGAATGAGGCAATTTGGCTTCAAGGGATTGACGACTTGAAAATTGATTGGGATTTACTGAAGATCAATTGTGGTAGCATAAGCGCTATCTATTTGGTAAAGAATCAAGTGTATCATGCAAGGACAAAACACATCGATATCAGGTTCCACTTTGTTCGGGAGATTCTTTTGAGGGTGTCATCGAGTCGCAAAAGATTCACACGAAGAAGAATCCCGTCGATATGCTTACCAAGGATGTTCCGGGAGTAAAGTTTGACATTGCAAGCAGTTACTCTATATTCTTCAAGTTGCTTGAGCTCGGAGGAGCTCGGTTGAATGAACTACAGATGGCTTAATCCCTTGGGCAGGGGGTACATAGACAACCATATTGGTGCAATCCGATTGAATCGACATGGTGCTATGTTCTGTTCGGCTCAGATTTGAGAAATCTTTACCGAGGTGGAGAATCATGGAGAGAGTGTAAAATCTTGATGTCATGCTTTTTTAACTCATTGGATGAGATATTGCAGAGAGCAGAGTTCAACCATGTATAATAAAAGACCACATACAACTGAAAATAGTGGGCCTATTGACCAGTTAACTGGACATGCATAGAATGTGCACGAGAAGAAAAAAGGTGCAATAATCGATCGCTCGGTCCACCGCACAGAGGAAGCAACAATAGCATTAGATAGTCAGTAGACCGTCCGGTCGAGCGACTGAGATTTAACAGAGAATGGTTTTTGGCATTTTGCCTAGCGGTTGACCAAGCAGTCGAGCCAGGAGCCGGTCGACTGCCCGGTCGACTGAGACGCGTGTTCTGAGCAGTTTCCTATTTAGATTTTGGATTTGTCTCTGATCCGAATTCAAATCCGTTGGTTTCTTTTTCTTCGTGGATTCTTTGGCTATATAAAAAGGGATATTGTCTCCAACTACTATATCCTGCAATCGATTGTTTAATAAGATCTCTCTCCCCTTCTGCCCCGAGGACGTAGGCAATTGTCGAATCTTGTTAAATATGTGTTCTCAATTCTTCCCTTTGTTTGTTTGTAAAATGCAAAAGTCGACCGCAATCGCTTGTGTGTTGCAATCCTCTGGTGTGTGTTCCTCCCAATAATGTGGTCGGAATCAACTTCTTTTGATTCTTTCTTCGTATCGTTTGGAATTGGTTCACCAAGAAAGATCAAAGCATTTCACACTACAAAAACAAAACACAATTATCAACCCTAGAAATATAATCATTATTAAGGGTTTGCATTCGAGCATGTATGAATTTTGCATTAGCCTCAAAATATTTTTCATTTTTAAGATGTGATTCTTTAGTTGTGGCAAGATAAACATTCAATACAAGGGATTGAAGATTTACACTCATTCTAATCTTTTAAGTTTAGAAGTTAAGAATATCAAACATAGGTGGATGCATAAATGTGTGTGAACAATAGAGCGAATAGCAAAAAATAAGGATCGCTCTACAGTGGTTAAGCTGGTAATCAAGAGCACCTGCTCTGATACCACTTGTAATCACTTATAGGGAGAGTGAATAGGTGATGTGCTAATTAAATGCGAAAATTAAAATTTTAACTAAACAATTCTAAACTAAACAATATGAAGTGAACACTGATAAACAAACGCAAGCAATATCAAGCATGTAATAAATTAACAATATAATGAGCATGCAAGATTTAAACAAGAGTGGTTGAGAGAGAGAAAGAGCAACTACAAACAGGAGAGATTTCTTTTGAGGTTCGAGCAACTTGCTCTACGCCCCGCATTCACCGTAATGAAGATTTTACTATAATCTGATCCCGCAAGATCAATCGGTGTCGTAACACCTACAAGTTTTCTCAAGAACTCTTAGACCCGCAAGTCTCTCACTCTTTCCCCACAATAATCATAATCATGAACCCGCAAGTTCGCTTCGAGGCGTAACCTCAAAGACTCTCGATACAAAGAAAAGAACTGTGTGATCAACACTCTTGACCACAAACAAATCCTCTCACAAACAAGAAACCATATAAGATAGATGTAGAAATGATAAGCTCAAGTTTGTATAAGAAAACTATGAAAAGATAAAGATTTTGTGGCTCAAGAAAACCCTTTGAAAAGTTCTCTAAAAGATGAAAAAGGATCTCTTAGAAATGAAGATATTTGCACTAAAAACTTTGTTGAGAACTCTCTAAGAGATGAAAAATTAAAGTTCATGAATTTATAAAATATCTTCTGCAAAATACCAAATCCAAGCTCAATATATAGAGGCCCAAACAAAAACAAAAACAAACAAATAAAAAAACAAAAAATAAAAAACAAAAAAGCTGACAGTTGAGAGCCTTGAAAACTAACCGTTTGGCCCGCTGAGAACTGTGCGATCTAGCACTCGGTCGACAGCCCTGTCGATCGGGCTGGGCTGCCATATAGCATAGCTTTTTGGCACTCGGTCGACCAAGCCTATAGCCCAGTGGCTATGACATCTTTGATCGATCGGGTCGGTCGACCGGGCTAGCCCAACATTTTTTATTATTTGAAATGTATTTAAGTTATGTTTAAAAGCCCTTTAAAAAAATACAAATTAAATTCTATAAAAATCCTAAAAATAATCAATAATATATGTGATAAAAAATAATATATGTTTATATAATTAAATTCTTTTGAGATTTCAAACATATTTTAAATGTAAGCTTATTAAACATTTAAAAATAAGCTCTTTAAAAATTCAAATTAAATCTTATAAAATTCACAAAAATAAGTTCATATAAATACACTAGATACAAACTTGTGTGGTCAAGAATCAATACATATTATAAATCTCTGAACTTCTTTTTGAGATGTCAAAATCAATTTTGAAACATAAACTATATTTAAAATTATTTTTTCAAAAACTAAAACTTAAAACTCATTTGAAGCTCTAATGTATATGGAGAAACTTCAATACACATATAAACCAATACAAACTTGTTTTTGAGATTTTCTCTCATAAAATCAAATATTTGAAAAACTAAACCATAAGCCACAAATTCATTTTCAATTAACTCATCAAACCTAGAAAGCTTTTGTGTGTGAGTTTTAGCAATCAAATCTAATCTAAAGTTTGCAAAACTTCTAAATACTTACAAACTGTTTTACAAATTTCAAGTCTTCTTTCTTGATCTTCTTCTCCTTGACTTGATCAAACTTGATTCCTTCAGGTTTGGCTCTTTTTTGAGTTCTTGATGTATTTTTTGTGCTTGAGCTCTTGAATCAACACTAGTTAGTTTTAAAACTTGACTTCGACTCTCTTGTTGAAGCTAAACACCAAACTATGATCTTGATTAAATTATAACTTAAATATCACAAGATCATTAGTACTATAAGTACGTAAGTTAATTATCATCAAAATAAGAGTGATGGGTCTTTGGGCCAACAAAGTTCAATTCCACCAGGCACATTTAAAAGCAGATTTTAAAAAAATACTGCTACACAAAAGCCACTTTTCATGTCATGAAAAGGACCCTAATAAAGGATTACCCTCAAACTTCTTTACAACTTTGAAGTTTTAATGCAATAAATGAGAACTTTAATGTTTTATTATTAACTGTACAAAGAGTTGAGTTGATTTTGAGAAATTCACGGAAGCATTTAGTTTCTCAAAATTGAAATTCCTTTTAGGAGGTATCTAATCTTGAACAAACGGCACATGAAAAGATTAAAGAAAAAAGAAAAAAAAGTAAAAGAAAAATATTAGTAAACCTGTGTGAATTTTATTTTTAAGTAGCAATTTAAAGCAATGAACTTTTTTTTGATCTGGACAAAATTGAAGAGGAATCTTTTTAGCATACTCTAAATGGTGCTTTTTACTAATCGCTCTCTAATTAATATTTTTTAATTTTCTGCTCTGTAAAATAATTACCAGACATTGAAATGGTATTTTAGATTTCAGAAGAAGTGGAACAAATTTTTTTACTATTATATAACAACAATTATTTTTTAATGATTATTTTTTTTATCAAAATCGACTGAAGAGAGATTTTCTCCGCTGACTTATATAGAAATTTTGTCTATCCATCCGTCTGTCTTCGTCTTCGAGAGAGAGTAACGTCGACCCCTTCCTCCTTCTTCCTCTCTCAGCTACTCTTTCTTTATTCCTACTTTTTTTTTCTCTTCCTTATTCTTCCTGATCGATCCACCGAGGACCGTACATTAGTTTTATCTAACCCCATAAGGGTATCTATCTGCGTATATAATCTGTAGTTTATTATCGTATTCGTATACCCTTGGCCCAACGCTCAGAGCCGTTCATTTCATTGACTGGAAGCACGCAGGCCGTCAGATTATGGATGGGCTTTCGGGTTTGGAATCCTGCGAATTTAAAGTAGATCCGAAACGGGATCCGGTGGGCTGTGGTCCTGCCCGATTTTTCCCCTCTTTTTTTTCCCGTTTCTCTCCCCTCTCAATCTCCCATTCGGGGATTCGATTCCTTTAAAAACCGTGGAATTCATCGTTTCGACTCGATCGAGCCTCTTGAAAACCCTAGATTCTTCACGTTTTGATCTGTTTTGGGTGTCAATTTTGAGATATGGAGCCCATGGACATCGTTGGAAAGTCAAAAGAGGATGTTTCTCTCCCTAAAGGTATTATCTAATCTTTTCTTAGAATATAAAGTTTCAAACTTGATGCTTTCCTTGTCCGTAAATTTAGTTTATTAAGGCTTATTATTCCAGTCCCCGGCTTTTGATTTTCATGGTTGAGTGGAAAACTTGTGGAATTAGGGTTTCTCGCTTTTCAATTGATTGAACAAGATAACACAAAGTTGACAGTTTGATTTCATGATATATGTATCAGTCCTGATTGAAATAACTCCGGCATTATTGACGAAGGAGTTATCGGTCCGCAAGCCTTGATTGTGCATGGATTGATAGTTGTGCTTAGAGTTTTTCTTTAGTACATCCATGGTAATTCTTTATTTATTGAGAATTTTTTAAGGAACTGTGACAAGTAAGTTTTTTGTCCATTTTGTAACTGAAATGGTTTCAACAACAGAAGTCCGGTAATTGAGTTCAAAGTATCTTTTATAGTGCCTCATTATTAATATCATCATCATATAAGCCTTTTTGCAACACCTTGGGTTGCAGACTGTAACTTCCTTCCAAGGATTCTCTCATAGATTTGACTAGGTTTGACAATGGCCCTGAAGTCACCCCTCTGAATTTTATTACTGAAATCCTGGTATAGAAGACTATGAACAAGAATGAGTTTGCAACGAGACTTTTGAGGCTCGATGTCGATGGTGCATAGGAAAACATACTCTATTTGTTTGTGAGTTAAAGCTTATGTAACTAAGGAGCAGCCCTTCAAAATTACACAGAAGACAGGTAATGATAAATGTGCAAGCAATTGCTTTCATCTTTAAGGAATGCGAGTGAAAGGGGCAAACCGGCACATCCAAACTTGGCTAGAGCGATGGCTACTACTGTGTACGCCATTGGAGGGCTATGTAACCATTGAACAGCCATCATCTATTACTGCCAGCGTTGTCTAGGAAGCTAATCTAAGTAATCTTAGTGCAGGCTTGCATCCTCAATTTCTTAAGGATAGAGAGTTTGGTAAGGGACATAATGTTTTTTTTTTTCTTTTCCCTCTCTTCTTCTTCTTCTTCTTCTAGTTGTTGTGTATATCCATTTGTCAGTTCAAATGATCTATATATGTTTTTTCGGCTCCAGTATGTTGAACCACCGTATGGCGAGCGGAGTGGAGACCTAAATTGGTGGAATATAATAGAATGATCTGGTTGATTGGGGTTCAAGTAAACGAGTTGAGTGTGATTGTTTCTTGAAACCTGATTTGCTACACCACTTGCAAGCACTGGCACTTATCCTGCAAATATACTGCCTTAGTCGGCATGTGCTATCCAGATTTTATCCCCAAAACAAAGAGAGTATATTAGACAAGGCATATTTGATACATGTTATGTCGGGAAATATCAGAATATCAGATATGTGCATGAAGGTTGTTTGGAGTGTTTCGTCTACATAGATGTCTAACTGACAATAACTGACCTTAACTTAAGGCGTACATGTCACCAATTTGAAGTACAAAGAGGAAATCTAAAGTTCTTAGTTGTTAATAATTTCATCTCTCTTCAACTTCTATAGCCATCGAAATAAACCATGATCTGTCATAATTTGATATATTTTTATTTAACTTTGTTTATAATCTTATTTTAACTTTAATTAATTGTCTTTCACATTAATTTGATTATTTTTTTGGTTAAATGGCTGAGGACCGGAAACTCACTTCTATTGATTAACACCTACTTAGCCTACATTTGCATATTATATCCTCTTAGGATACTACATATGCAAAGAATTGGAGATGGTCACATGTTTTGTGGTTATAGGAACTTCACTCCCATGTTTATATACACCAAGACTGAAACCTGAACTTGAAATGAAACATTTTGAAACTAACAAAGCCTGTTGAAACTGAAACTGAGATCTCAAACTTTTGTTGTAGGCTTCCTTAACCTTGATATGACTTTTTAGTATAAAACAAGGATTATTGTGAACAGGAAATAAATCTGAATATTGAACTAGCATAAGTAAGAAGAAAGGCAAGTGCATTTAATAATCAAGAAACGTCTCCAAGAGAATCATGGTATATATTAATGTTTCCATGATGGTGGCTTGAGTATATATGGTTTTTTTCTGCACATTTCATCTTTTTTTAATTGGATTCAAAAGTCATCCTCGTATACTCCCTTAGGCACAATACTGGCATGGAGTCAAAGGATTTTTTATTTGTGTATATGCCATATCTGAGAAGTTTTTCATATTATTTGACGATGATTGTACTAGAATTTAGTTTGGCTAACTGAATATGATATATTCTTGTATTAACCCCTGAACTGATTCTTCTTGTAAGTGCTTCTTAATAGGCCTTCTTATTTTGTGGATGATCCTTTGTTAATTGGTGCAAAAAAAAGGTGACTTGAAGTCATTATGCTGTTGTGTTAATGTAAGGCTCTTTTATTTCTCAGCAACTATGTTTAAGATCATCAAGGAGATGTTGCCACCTGATGTCCGTGTAGCTAGAGATGCTCAGGATCTTCTTGTTGAATGTTGTGTAGGTAAGAATGCACTTATCATCTTCCAATTCCATGTATTTGCCAGCACGAATGCATGCACAAACGCACACAAGTCACAGTTGACTCATAGTTGATATTTTTTTATCTTGATGAAATTTCTTTCCCATTGAGTCATTATTAAATGTGGCTACATACATGATGTCATTCCTTCTTTATCCTTAGTCTGATATATTCATATACTTGCACTGGTTGTGCTTTATTGACAATATCACATCGAAAAAACACAATGCACCAGAAGCAAGCTTTTATTTTTTCCCGGATGATCAACCTTTGTTCTATTGTATATTAAAGAAACTATACCATGACACATGGGGATAATATTTTATTCATTAATCTTTTCCTCACAGGCTTGCACAAGGTCGCTGGACTTTTGGGATTTACTTTTAATTATCTGCTAAAGTTAACATATTAATGCGTTTCACTAAAAATCATATACATGATCCAAGGAACAAGTTCTTGTCTTTTTATTGGCTAATATTCTGCATCATTTTTAGCAAAGATAAAAAGTTTTTGGTGATCATGAAATCACCTAGAGGGGGGGTGAATAGGTGATGGCTATATGAATAATGACAATTATGAGGAATTTAAAAATTAACTTAACAATTAGCACAATACACAAATTCTTGCAAGTAATAGACAATATAAAAGTGCAAGTAATAAAGAGATAGAGTTTAGAGAGATTTGATCAAACGCAAACACAAGGAGTTGTTTCCGAGGTTCGAGCCACGCTCTACGTCCCCGCCTTCACACTTGAAGGATTTCCACTATTGAGGATCCCACTGGATCAACAATACAAGGACACACTTGTCCGTCTCTCGTGATGCCGCAACACCACCTTGAGCACACTAGCTCGCCTTGAGGCCGATGCCTCTACAACTTCACTCAAGTAAGAAAAGAGTGATCAACACTTGATCACTTTACAAAAGCTCACTAAGCACAATCCTAGAACCAAATATGTAGATGTAGATATATGGGATTGTGTAGTGCTAAGGTAGAGAGAAGTAGAGATGTAGGCTTCAAGATGGGTGATTGGAATTTTGGCTTTTGAGAGAAAATCTTGTCTAAAAGGAAGAGCTTGGAAATCTTTAGAAATCTCTTGTAAAAATATTCTTGATGGCTCTAAAATTGTTAGTCATATCAACTGAAGTGACCTCCTATTTATAGGGGTCAAAAACATCCTAAGAAATCCGTTGGAATCAAATCCCAAAAGAGAATCAGCCAGAAAAAATAGCTGTTGGATCTGTCAGAACTTTTGACAGAGTCCGGTCGACCGGGTCGGTCGACCGCCAACGGTCAAAAATCCGACCGTTGGGGCAGGCGGTCGACCGGGTCGGTCGACCGAAAAATCCTGTGAACGCAATTGTGCCTCGGTCGACCGGGTCGGTCGACTGATATAGACATGCACAGTTTGTGCACATCGGTCGACCGGGTCGGTCGACCGGTTACTGTAAGTTCTGATATTTCAGAACTTCCAGAACCAGAAATCTGGGGTTTTGGTTTTAGGTCTTGGGTAAAATTTTGGAACTTGTAAAAACATAGAGTATGAGCATATGTCATACTTCTATCATGTTAAAATAGTTTGATAAAAATCCTTTTGATAAAAACTTGTTTTTCCATAAAATGTTTTTCCAAAACTATTGTTTTTCTAAAAAGCTTATTTCCAAACATGTTCACTTTAAAAACTAAGTTAGAAATGGAAATTGAAAATCTTTTTGAAGCCATGAACCTAACTAAGAGGTGTGTGTGTGATAATCCCATAGCTCTACTTCTAATATCTAGCTTTGACAAAATATCTAAAATAAAAAATAAAAATACAAATCTTGTTTTCTTTGATGTCTTGATCTTGTCTTGATCTTCACATCATCATCTTGATCCCGAAGCATCCTAGTTGTGCATAGCTTGGGAATCTTCATTTTTTGCGGCGTCCAAACTTGTGAGTCTTTTAGCGGAGCCGTCAAAACCTGTTCTTGAACCTGAAATCCTTTTAAACACAAATATTAAATACATAACTAAATATGTTTTGTTATCATCAAAATAACTGGGATAATGGCCTTTGGGCCAACAATCTCCCCCTTTTTGATGATGGCAAAACATATGTAGTTATCACAAAATATTTTGGGTAGAGACTTCAAATGAAGCTCCCCCTCAACACATGCATATATAGAAAAACATATGTAAATGGTAAACACCATATTTCCATGCCAACAAATAATACCAAATACTCATGTCATAGATTAGATGAAGGAAATGAGTTCATACATGACATAAATAAGAGATACACAACCATGTCCATGTCCACAACACATACTAAAAATACATGTCCAAAGCAAAAATAAAAATAAATACTACATGTCCAAACACAAAAACTACATGTCCAAATCACAAAATGTATCCAAACATAAATACTACAAGATAACTCTCCCAAAATAACTCTCCCCCTTTTTGACATCATCAAAAGGGGAGGTCACTCAGCAGCATCATCATCATCTCCAGCATCCTCGTCCTCCTCGTCGTCGGCATGCTCAGATGAGCCCTCAGCCATCTTCTTGTCTCCACCATCTTCTTCCTCTGAGGAAGAAGCAACCTCCTCTGGATCCATGCCGTCAACTCTGGTGCGCGGTGGTGGAACAGACGAACGAGCTCTGGGAGGAAATGGAGGACCGGTGGCTGGGAGTCGACAAGCAATCGGAGTCCGGTCAGGAACGAGCATGTCAAATTTTGAGAAAAGAGCCTGAAACTGAACGTCCACGAATCTCATGGACTCAGCAAAATATGACATGTTGTTCCGGATCTCCGCCCGAAAAGCAGCATCCTGAATGGAACGAGCATCCAACTCCGCACGAATAGCTGCGTCGCGCTTCTCGACCCAGGCCTGGTGCGCCTCGATCTGAGAGCGGACCTCCGAAGAGAGAAGGGCCTGAAACTCAGGAGGAAAAACAGGGGCTGAAGAGGAAGAGGATCCAGGTGCAGACGATGAGCCAGGACCAACAGGAGGAATAGGTGGTTGCACAGGAGCGTGTCTACGCAACTGAGCTTCCATCATCTTCAGGACAACTCCGTTGATGTTGGTCAAAGGATTGGAGGGACTTTCGGCAGAAAGATCAAAATCAAGAGCCCTAAGAAGATGGGTAATAAGCATGCCGTAGGGCAAGCTTCTACCCGCAGTACGGATCTGATCAGAAGCCATGTGAGAGGCTATGACTCTAGGAAAGTTTACCTTAATGCCTCGAAGAAGGCAATAGATAATCAAAGGTACGCAACCCCTAGCGTGGCTATACTCACCATGCTTGGGGACAATGTTGAAGAAAATAATCTTAGCAAGGACCTGAGCAGTGAGAGTGTACCTACTCACAACCTCATTCCTTACTAGACTGGGGTTGTCATCCCCGTGGATCAAGGTAGAGGCGGTGAGCGCAGACTCACCGTCCGGGAATTCAAAGTCATGTAGATCATGGGTGTACACATCTGCTCCACCAGTGGAGAGATGCAGAATCCTAGCAAATCGACCGATAGAAAGGTCGATGTCTCTACCTAAAACCCTAGATGTGATACGATTCCCATCGAATTCAAAATTAGCATAAAAGTAAGGAACAAGGGAGGTGTAAACTTGTTCCTTGATGGTCAAAAATTCCACTAAATTGTTGGACTGCAGGATGTGTGGAATATTCAAGTGTTCGAAATCTTGGATGACAACGAATCTCCCCGAGTTAATGTTCCTCGTGGAGAGATGGGAATACCGATCAGCAGCAAGATCGTTAAGGAAGAGCCTAACGGGTCTAGGAACTTGGGAGGAAGGTTGTGCGACTTCCTTTCCCTTCTCAGATCTGGAACGTTTAGGTGGCATGATGAAAAATGAAATTTTTAGGTATAAACAAAGTTAGGGCTTGATCTAGATGCTTAGAAACCTAGAATTGATGACAATAGATAGTTGATTTCAAAGCAAGATATGAAAATAGAGTCAAAAATTGGATTTTACCTTAACTGTGAAGAACTCAAACCCTAAGCAAAGAAATCCGAATTTCTTCAAATCCTGTGGTTGGATGATCCTGAAATTGAAGATCTGGAAGTAGAAGAAGGAGTTTGAGGAGGGTTTTAAATTGATTTGAGATCAGTTGAGTGATTGGAGAGAAAGAAAATTTTTTTTTGGAGAAGAGATGGAGTGGGTTCGTCGGCTGAGTGAGAGAGAGAGAGAGAGAGAAAACTGAAGAGAAAAGACAGATATAGGGCAAAATTCGACGATCGGTCGACCGGTCCGGTCGACCGAAACAACCCGAGAGCTCTGTAAATATAGAGCGGTCGACCGGCACGGTCGACCGATTTATCCCGAGAGCTCTGCAGACTAGATCGGTCGACCGGGACATATAGTCGGTCGACCGATAACAGAAAAGAAATAAAAATTTCTTCTCAGGCAGAGTCGGTCGACCGGGGCTTTATAGGTCGGTCGACCGGCTTTGCCTGAAATCTGTTAACAGCCCAAAAAAAAATTTTAAAGAAATTTGTAGTCAAAATAGGTATGACATATTAAACATATAGGAATACACCAACAGGTTTTAAATCTTCATTAAGTTATTACAACATCAAAATTCATGCAATCCCTTTTTAATTTTAATTTTCATATTTAAACAAAGATTTTAAAGATGTTGAAGCCGAATACCCAGTGACGGGTTCTGAACTTCATCCTCTTGATTCCTCTTGAATGAGTTGAGGTGCGCAATTGCCATCTTTAAGGTGTTTGTTTAAATAGGAAATTTTACAAATGTTTATTTTTATTTATGAAAATAATGTGTATATGTATACAAGTATATAATCACAAATAATAACCTATACATGTGGACATACAATAAACAAGGCATGATACAAAAGATATAAAAGTTAACACAAGGCACATATACAACATGATAGAAAAGTAGTTCTATACAAGCATATATCAATGGAGTACAAAAGCAAACTATCAATTCTATACATATGTATACATGACTAAAAATCAAAAACTTTTAAATGGAGATGTTACCAATTGAAGGGCAATCTCCAAAAATAGGTGCCTCCACGATAGCGATGCATGCACGATTTGTTCTTTAAGCTCCGATGCATCAACCACCCGGGCACCACCTCCTCCTAAGTCTTGGAGGGGGTAGATCCACCTATACCTGTATCATTTAAATTCGGTGGCTCTTTTGGTACCCAAATCTTAGTGGGTCCTTTGGGGTTAGATCCGAGGCGAACCCAAACAAATTTATTCTTTACATTATTCTTAGCATATCAAATTTTTCTAAATGGCCTTTGCGGCCACAATACGTGCAAAAAAAAATTCTACCACTATTGTACATAAAAGCATGGTTATGTGTGTGTGCATGTTTATGTGTAGCATGTTTATGATGAACATGTTTCCCTTGGGCTACTCCCTTAGGAAATTTAGATGCAAGCTTGTTAAAATCAAATGCACATTTCTTTAAAGTGTTATCTAAAGAATCAACACGTTTTTGAATTTCAACAAAAATATTTTTATTACTAGAAATCATGGGGGTTTTTCCTTTATTAGCTACCTTATACTTATCAAAATCATTTTTCAATTTTTCAAAAGAACTAGATAACTCATTTTTCTCTTTTAAACAAATTTCAAGTTTGTTCTTCAAAACATCATTTTCCTTTTTCAATTTCTTATTATGAGATTGTGAAATCTCATACCTATGTTGCAATTCTTCAAAAAATTGAGCAAGTTCATCCATTGTGAGATCATCATCATCAATGGAAGTTTCTAGACATACCTTAGATGATTCCTCACCTTGTGCCATAAAACACATGTTGGCGGCGTCGTGCTCCTCTTCGGATTCCGACTCCGAGTCATCCCATGTAGCGGCGAAGGCTTTCTTCTTCTTCCCGTGCTTGGAAGTGGTTGCTTGGAGAGCGGGGCAATCGGCAATTAGGTTACCGATCTTCTTGCAATGAAAGCAAGGACCGGGTTCTTCTCTTCTTCTCGTACCTTCCTTGAGGCTTCCCCCTTCGGAAGTTACTTTGCCGTCCCTTCTTGTAAAACATCTTGCCCACCTTCCGAATGAGCATGGCGAAGTCCTCATCGCAATCTTCGGATGAGTCGTCTTCCTCAATGGTAGTAGGAGTGGCTTTGAAGGCAATCGTCTTCTTCTTTGGTGCCTCCCTCTCTTCTCTAACTTTCATCTCCATCTCATGCGTCTTGAGATTTCCGATGAAGCCGGAGAAGTCCATCTCCTCTTTGTCGTTGAGCTCCTTGAGTGTGGTCGCCTTGACTTCCCATGCTTTGGGAAGAGCTCTAATCACTTTCCTTATCTTTTGATCATTATCAATCTTGTCGCCTAAGGAAGAAAGAGCATTAGTTATTTTTGTAAAACGGGTGAGCATATCATCAATGCTCTCATTTTCAAACATGTAAAAGTTCTCATATTGAGAACGTAGCAAGTCAACTTTGGCTCTCTTGACTTGAGACGTTCCCTCATGAGTCACAATGAGTATGTTCCAAACCTCAAATGCGGATTTACAATTAATTATGCGTGCAAGGTCATCTTCATTTAATGCTTGGGTTAATGCGTATTGTGCCCTAGCATTAGCCTCATAGTCTTTGGAAGTATCCTCGGACAATGTGCTCTCATCACTAGTGGGTTCAATAAAATCTTTGGTTATAGCCCTAGCTACCCTAACTCCTAGGGATTTAAGGAAGAGATTCATTTTCACCTTCCAAATGGGGAAGTTTAAACCATCAAACTTGGGTGGGGATTTAATGCTAGAAAAGTCCATGGATGCCATGAATGCACAAGCAAATGAAAATGCAACAAAAATGTATATAGCCAAATATGGATCTCCCTAAGGTGGTTAGACCTAAGTTGTAGGGTTAGGCTCTGATACCAATTGAAATCACCTAGAGGGGGGTGAATAGGTGATGGCTATATGAATAATGACAATTATGAGGAATTTAAAAATTAACTTAACAATTAGCACAATACACAAATTCTTGCAAGTAATAGACAATATAAAAGTGCAAGTAATAAAGAGATAGAGTTTAGAGAGATTTGATCAAACGCAAACACAAGGAGTTGTTTCCGAGGTTCGAGCCAAGCTCTACGGCCCCGCCTTCACACTTGAAGGATTTCCACTATTGAGGATCCCACTGGATCAACAATACAAGGACACACTTGTCCGTCTCTCGTGATGCCGCAACACCACCTTGAGCACACTAGCTCGCCTTGAGGCCGATGCCTCTACAACTTCACTCAAGTAAGAAAAGAGTGATCAACACTTGATCACTTTACAAAAGCTCACTAAGCACAATCCTAGAACCAAATATGTAGATGTAGATATATGGGATTGTGTAGTGCTAAGCTAGAGAGAAGTAGAGATGTAGGCTTCAAGATGGGTGATTGGAATTTTGGCTTTTGAGAGAAAATCTTGTCTAAAAGGAAGAGCTTGGAAATCTTTAGAAATCTCTTGTAAAAATATTCTTGATGGCTCTAAAATTGTTAGTCATATCAACTGAAGTGACCTCCTATTTATAGGGGTCAAAAACATCCTAAGAAATCCGTTGGAATCAAATCCCAAAAGAGAATCAGCCAGAAAAAATAGATGTTGGATCTGTCAGAACTTTTGACAGAGTCCGGTCGACCGGGTCGGTCGACCGCCAACGGTCAAAAATCCGACCGTTGGGGCAGGCGGTCGACCGGGTCGGTCGACCGAAAAATCCTGTGAACGCAATTGTGCCTCGGTCGACCGGGTCGGTCGACTGATATAGACATGCACAGTTTGTGCACATCGGTCGACCGGGTCGTCGGTCGTCGACGGTTACTGTAAGTTCTGATATTTCAGAACTTCCAGAACCAGAAATCTGGGGTTTTGGTTTTAGGTCTTGGGTAAAATTTTGGAACTTGTAAAAACATAGAGTATGAGCATATGTCATACTTCTATCATGTTAAAATAGTTTGATAAAAATCCTTTTGATAAAAACTTGTTTTTCCATAAAATGTTTTTCCAAAACTATTGTTTTTCTAAAAAGCTTATTTCCAAACATGTTCACTTAAAAACTAAGTTAGAAATGGAAATTGAAAATCTTTTTGAAGCCATGAACCTAACTAAGAGGTGTGTGTGTGATAATCCCATAGCTCTACTTCTAATATCTAGCTTTGACAAAATATCTAAAATAAAAATAAAAATACAAATCTTGTTTTCTTTGATGTCTTGATCTTGTCTTGATCTTCACATCATCATCTTGATCCCGAAGCATCCTAGTTGTGCATAGCTTGGGAATCTTCATTTTTTGCGGCGTCCAAACTTGTGAGTCTTTTAGCGGAGCCGTCAAAAACCTGTTCTTGAACCTGAAATCCTTTTAAACACAAATATTAAATACATAACTAAATATGTTTTGTTATCATCAAAATAACTGGGATAATGGCCTTTGGGCCAACAGATCATTCCAACATCTTCACCATTAAAATCATAATGATCATGGGCCTTTTTCATTGAAACGCATCTTATATGATTATTTGTTTAAAAATGTTGCTTTCATGTGAAGACAGTGGCAGGCACATGTATTCATCTTTTGTATGAGTTTCTAACTAATGTTTCAATTGAAGGATCAAATACTCTCTTCATTGTGAATCTTTTGAGAATTTAGATGCGTGATACGGAATAAATCCATCAATAGATCTACATCTTGTGCCGACCTTTTTGTCTTGTGGCACTGAAACTTATCTAATAAAAATATCTTATAGTGTTGTATGATAGTGAATTGAGAAGTTTGAATTACTCATACGAGGATTTTTCGGAATGCACTGGATTTATTTCCATCTCGATGACATCTGTTTGTTGCGATCGTTGATCCAAGATTGACAAAAATATTAATACAAGTGGCTTCATTTAAAGTATTAGTATATCTAAAATAATGCTGATGAAATTAGACGATGCATATGTTGGCCCAGAGGCCCATCACTCTAGTTTTGATGATGATTAACTCATGTAGTTATAGTTTACTAATAATCTTATGATATGTAGTTCAGATATTTGATCGAGATATTAGTAGGTGATTAGCTTCAACAAAGGAGTTTTGGAGCTTTCACGTGTTGATTCAAGAGCTCGAGCGTCAAGATCGCATCCAGTACTCGGTTGGAGTTAAGCTCGTTGGATCGCGTTTGGATCTAGTCGACTTGGAGAAGGAGTTTTGCAAGAAGACCTCGGTTTGTGTTTAGTATGTTTAGATCATTGTAAAGATTAGATAGTATTGAAATGCTCAAGTTCACATACACACACAAGTTTAAAGTTTGTTGGTTTAGGTTTTTGGTTTAACTGGTTTTTAGATTTCATGTCAAAAACATAGATATATATATATATATATATATATATATATATGTATATATCTTTATATGTATATGGATTCTATCCATATACAATACGCTTCAAAGTTGTTTCAATATCATGTTTTTGTATTTACATGAGTTTTAGAGAAAACAGTTTTCCATTTCAAAATTCAAGTTTTGGAAAATACTGATTTTTATATTAAGCCTAATTTTCATATCACAAAAATAGTTCAAATTGTTTATAATATGTGTTGAATTTTAGTCACACGTATTTGTATTTCAAAGATCTTAATAGAACTTATTTTTGTGAAATTTATGTGAATTTATGGGATTTAATTGAAGATAAAAAGACAAGTTTTAATCCCTTAAATATAGTGACCTGGCCTTCTGACGGTCGACCGGCCGGTCGACCAAGGCAGAAGTCGGTCGACCGGTCCGGTCGACCGATGTGCACGAACGTGCACATGCCTTATAGGCTGGAGGGCCGGTCAACCGACCAGGTCGACCGGCAGAGATCTCTGCTATCTGGAACTGGCCCAGGTCGACCGGGCGGCCGACCGGTAGAGAGCATCTGCTCTTTATATCCAGGCCCGGTCTACTAGTTGCTCAACGGTCATAAAAATGACCGTTGGCCGGTCAACCGGAAGGGCATTTCTGCCCTTTCTTGGCTGCTAACGGGCAGATTTTTGAGAGGGTATAAATACTCATTTTTTGAGCTGGTTTCTTCATGATTTTTAAGAGCAAAAATTTCCTATCTTTCTAAGTGTTTAACAACAAGTTTTAAAAGAGTTTTTGGGCTAAAAGATTTTATCTTTATTTGTTTTCAAGGGTTAGAAAATTCAAAGAAAAATAGAGTATTTGGGATATTGGTTTAGATCTTCATTTCTATCTTATTCTAGTTGTTTTCTCAAGTATTTTTCTTTGTGATTTAATTTCCAAACGCCTTATTTTTTCTCACACTTGAGCTATCTATCTATCCTATCTATTAGGATATTATTTTGGTGAGAAAATTGGTTTGTGGTTGTTGAGACCACCAAGAGTTGTAACCTTGTATTTGTTGGTATCCCTGTTGTGTAGAGGTGATTGTGGAGGTTGAGTTTGGTTGTGTTGGTATCCCTCTTGTGTAGAGATGATTGTGGAGGTTGAGTTTGGTTTGTTGGTATCCCTCTAAGTGTAGAGATGATTAAGGTTGTTGGGCTTTGAGCCTTATCCCTCTAGTGTGAGGTGATTGTTGTTTGGTTAAATGCCCGTCCCTCTAAGTGTAGAGGTGATTGTTGTTGTGCCTTGTCTCTTGTGTAGAGGTTGTGTTTGTTGGAGAGAGTTGTGTACTCCAAAGTTGTATTACCTAAATTCTCAGAGGAGGTTCCCTGTGTGGAAAGTCCTGTGTGGACGATATAGTGGAAATCCTTCTGTGTGAAGGCGGGGACGTAGAGCAGTGGTTCGAACCTCGAAACATATCTCGGTGTTTGCGATTGATCCACTATCTCTAAACTCTCTCTCTATATCTTGCATTGATTCATATTTTTCATATCATTTATATGCTTGGTATTGTTTGTGTACCTCACTTGTGTTGAACCAAGAGAGTTTTACATAGTACCTCAACTCTTATTTGAAGGAATTTAGAGGTGATAGTCTAGAGTCCTTCACCGGGAATTCGGCTACACTCTTTGGTTACACTAAGTGTGTTGCAATTTTTTTTAATTCTGCATCATTTGTCATTAGATTAGCCCTGCGCCTATTCACCCCCTCCTCTAGGTGTACTTCAAATTGGTATCAGAGCCTATGCTCCTGATATTAGGTTTAACCACCTAGGAGTGAGATCTTGGTTGCTAATCTAGTATTTGCATTTGCACACTTATTTGTTTACATACACACATGGATTACCTTGCCCCTTTTATGTTTGATGTTTCTAACATTGATTTGTAGAAGCTTAAGATGAGTATGTACCTAAAAACCCAAGGAATGCATGTTTACGTTGTTACTACCAAGAAATCTTATCTTGGTAATAACAAGCATATAGAGGCTAATGTACAAGCTCTAGAGGCACTTGGATGCACTCTAAACAAAGAATATCTTTTTATGATTTTTCATTGTGATTCCGCCTTTGCAGTGTGGAACACCTTGATCTCTCTAAAGCTTCAAACGTCAAACATTGTGGAGAAGGAATCTAGTGAGGATGAACCCGAACAAGCTTGCTACATGGTCCAAGGGAATGACTCCCTTGAGGTAAATTCAGAAACTCAACTAGATATAGTGCTAGTTCTTCCGGTGATGATTATATTGATGCCGATGCATTAAATGAATTATCTCTTGTTTGTGAAAACCTATTAGAAAATACCAACTCTTGAAAAAGAAAAGCTTAAACTAAAAGAAGAGAATAAGGATTTGTTTTCTAAACTTAACATGGCTTTGCAAGAAAGGGATGAGATTTCAAATGAAAAGGACTCATTGAAATCCCAACTTGATCTTACCTTAAATGAAAATAAAATCTTAAAAGGTAAAAATAATTGTGATGAAGTTTTGAAGAAAAATGATATATGTATGTTAAAACTTGTTTTATTTTAAAAGAAAATGATTCTTTGAAAAATAAAATTATTTCTATTTTAAAAGAATTGGATTTGATTTTAATGAAAATAAATCTTTGAAAAATTATTTAGATTCACATATTTGCCATGCTTCATCATCTAGTGTACTTATTGCATGCTCCACCTCTTCTACTATTATTGAAAATGATATATGTATGTTAAAGAAGAGTGTGATTGTTTGGGCTCCACTTTGAGCCAATGTGCCATGAACCCCACACGGTTGGAATCCATGTTTCAAAAGAAACAAGTTCCACATATGCATGCGCACCATACACGACATACATATGCTTCTCATGCTCACACACATGACACCATGTATGCTCTTGTGTACATTTGTACACATTGTGGACGCAAGGGCCACCTTGTAAAATTTTGTTATGATAGATTAAATGATTCAAATTTTGCAAATAAGTTTATTTGGGTTAGGAAAGGTGCTAACCCCTGTGGACCCAATAGAGTATGGGTACCAAAAATCACTCATATTTATTTAATGTAGGTGTGGACTCTCGCTTGATGTGGGGGCTTTGGTGCCTTGATGGTGGATGCTCTTGTGCTTGATGGACACTACTTTGGATGTATCACCTTCAAGGAAATTGGGTGGGAGGACCATCATGGTTTGGAGATCTAGAGATTAGCCCTAATGGTTTTGGTAACTATCTCAAACTCCTATTTAGTTTACATGCTTTTATATTATTGATTTTTAGCATGTTTTAATTTTTCATGATATTATGTTAAATGCCATGATAATTAGACTTGTGATATACATATGTAGTATTTGAGATACACTCATGTTTATATGGACAATTACTTTTGTGTTCTCACTTTAGTTTAGCTATTGTGTATATCATAGCTCTAAAACATGTGCATTTAGCCTAATGATCATATTAGTTTATGTATGATTCTTTTGCACTTCATGTTTTGATTACATGTTTAGATGTAGTTTTCATTAAAATTTGTGTATATACTTGTACAACTAATGAGCCACATTTGATTTTTGTATGTTTGTGCCTAATTGCTCATTTGTACCCATAGTATAGCCTAGTTTTGATGATTCTTGTATTTCAACTTGTATTCCCTATTTTGTACATGTTTTCATTTTAATATGTCTAGTTTCATGTATATGTTAATTTTGGTTAAAACTTTAGATATACATGTATACCCTTGAGTCATTTGCCTTTTATGCAAAATTCTTTATGGACTCATTTGTGTTTAGGGATATGTATGTATACCTTTAGTTTTTGACAAAACATACATATGCCTTGAAGTTGGAATTATTATGATGAAAATTAAATTTTCTATGATTTTCATATTCTTTTAATTTTATATTGGGCTTCATCGCCTATTTCAATGACTTTGTTGATTACATGACTTTTGCACTCACATCATCCTTGTTTACTCATGATTTTTGTTTTTATGAGCTTTATATGTACTTTATAAACTTTGAGTGTCAATGTTGAGTGATTTTCATGTTTTCATGGATATATACTCGTTTTATTTCTTGCTTGAAGGCTTCGTATTAGTTTTCAAGATTATCATAAAATTAGTTGCGTATTTCTTCATTTTGGAAGAGTTTTCAATTATACTAAAATTATTTCAAATTCATATTTTTGAAAATCCCATCCTTCTATAAGGGCAGCTGGATGGGCGACCATGCCTTGTATGCCTAATTGAAAATCTTTTTAACATGTGCATGAAAGGGAGGTAGCATGAGTTATACACTTGATTCTCATCATATTTTCAATTGGTATCACAATTGATATTTTTTTTTGTATACTTATATGTTTGTGTTCCATATATGTATGCTTCAAACTTCAAATAGTATCAATTTCGATTGGTATTTACATTTTCATATATATATATATGTGATTTGATTGTGCTTACACTATCTTTACATTTTAAAGTACAAATTATGTTTATGCTAAGCTGGTTTACTCCTTAGTGTCAATTATTTTTCAATTGATATCTTATACAAGCTTATGCATTGTTTTTATTGGTATTTCATAAAGGGGGAGAAAAGTCATGTTTTATCTTTCAATTGGTATCTTTCAATTGATTTTATTTTCAATTGATATCTTACTCTCATTCTTTATGACGAAAAATACTTTGTTTTGGTTTATGCTAACATTTTCAATATTGGTATCATATTTCATTTTAAATTGGTATCTATATTGATATGAGTTATGTTTACCTAAAACAATTTGGTTTTTTACTTTTAATTGGTATCAAGATTTGCAATATATATATATATATATATTTCAATTGGTATCAAAAACATACAATGTTTTATTTTCTATTGATATCAAGATTTACAAGACATTTTAAATTGGTATCAAGATATTTTCAATTAGTATCTCTTAGTATCTTAAAAATTTTGTTTACTTTCAATTGTATCTTAAAAATGTTTTGTTTATTTTCAATTGGTATCATAATGTTTCAATGTATACCTTTATCATAAATTGATATATTTTTCAATTGGTATCATATTGTTTTGATATGTATTGCTTATATGCAAGGGAAGCTTAACATCTTCTCTTATATAAATTCATATTGAGTGTATTTCATATTGAAGTGATTGATCTCTCTTTGGTATGTCTTACACGTGTGTAGGGGGAGCTTCACATCTCCTTTTATACATTGTATATTATGCGTTATGTGATTAGGGTTTGGTCATCTCTTTTTCATGTAATGCATGTATGCAGGGGGAGTTAACTTTATGTCCCTCCTCTTCATGAATGTATATTGCATATACATCCTTCTTGTTTGATTTGACTAAAAGGGAGAAATTTTTTTTGAGTTTATTTATGCCCCTTTGTTGATGATTTGATAAAAAAGGGGAGAGGAATTTTGAATTTTATATATGCATGATTATTTAATTTCCTTGTTTTATCCAAAAAGGGGAGAAGAATTTTGAGAGTTTTATATGCATGTTTATGTCATTTATATGCTTGTTTATTTTTTCAATTGGTATTAAAGCATATATGTTTAGTTTTCAATTGGTATCAGAGCATATATGTTTTGTTTAGGCAAAAAAAGTATTCTTCATTTATGCATATATGTGTTATTTGTTTTATGCATACATTGAATATTCTTTATTGTTTATTGCTATGCATGAGTTAAGGGGGAGCTTCTATGAAGCTTAACTTTAATCCATGCATAACTCCATGATTTTTGTCATCATCAAAAAGGGGGAGATTGTTGGCCTAGAGGCCCATCACTTTAGTTTTGATGATGATTAACTTATGTAGTTATAGTTTATTAATAATCTTGTGATATTTAGTTTCAGATATTGATTAAGATATTAGTAGGTGATTAGCTTCAACAAAGGAGTTTTGGAGATTTCACGTGTTGATTCAAGAGCTCGAGCGTCAAGATTGCATCTAGTACTCGGTTTGAGTCAAGCTCGTTGGATCGCGGTTGGATCGAGTCGACTTGAAGGAGTTCTACAAGAAGACCTCTGTTTGTTTTTAGTATGTTTAGATTATTGTAAAGATTAGATAGTATTAATATGCTCAAGTTCACATACATACGCAAGTTTAAAGTTTGTTGGTTTTGGTTTTCGGTTTAACCGATTTTTGGATTTCATGTCAAAAACATATATATATATATCTTTATATGTATATTAGATTCTATCCATATACAATATGCTTCAAAGTTGTTTCAATATCATGTTTTTGTATTTACATGAGTTTTGGAAAAAACGGTTTTCCATTTCAAAATCTAAGTTTTGGAAAATATCGATTTTTGTATTAAGCCTAATTTCATATCATAAAAATAGTTCAAATTGTTTATAACATGTGTTGAAGTTTAGTCTCACGTATTTGTATTTCAAAGATCTTAATAGAACTTATTTTTTTGAAATTTATGTGAATTTATGAGATTTAATTGAAGATAAAAGACAAGTTTTTAATCCCTTAAATATAGTTACCTGGCCTTCTGCCAGTCGACCGAGGCAGAAGTCGGTCGACCGGTCCGGTCGACCGATGTGCACGAACGTGCACAGGCCTTATAGGCTGGAGGGCCGGTCGACCGACCCGGTCGACCGCCAGAGAGCTCTGCTTTCTGGAACTGGCCTCGGTCGACCGGGCGGTCGACCGGCAGAGAGCATCTGCTCTTTGTTTCTAGGCCCGGTTGACTGGGCGGTCGACCGGTGGCTGAACGGTCATAAAAATGACCGTTGGTCGGTCGACCGGGCGGTCGACCGGAAGGGCATTTCTGCCCTTTCCTGGCTGCCAACGGGCAGATTTTTGAGAGGGTATAAATACCCATCTCTTGAGCTGGTTTCTTCATGGTTTTTAAGAGCAAAAATTTTCTATCTTTCTAAGTGTTTAACAACAAGTTTTGAAAGAGTTTTTGGGCTAAAATATTTTATCTTTGTTAGTTTTCAAGTGTTGGAAAATTCAAAGAAAAATAGAGTATTTGGGATATTGGTTTAGATCTTCATTTCTATCTTATTCTAGTTGTTTTCCTAAGTATTTTTCTTTGTGATTTGATTTTCAAACACCTTGTTTTTTTCTCACACTTGAGCTATCTATTTATCCTATCTAGTAGGATCTTGTTTTGATGAGAAAATTGGTTTGTGGTTGTTGAGACCACCAAGAGTTGTAACCTTCCTTGTATTTGTAGAGGTGATTGTGGAGGTTGAGTTTGGTTTGTTGGTATCCCTCTAAGTGTAGAGGTGATTGAGGTTGTTGTTTGGCTTTGAGCCTTATCCCTCTAGTGTGAGGTGATTATTGTTTGGCTAAGTGCCCGTCCCTCTAAAGTGTAGAGGTGATTGTTGTTGTGCCTTGCCTCTTGTGTAGAGGTTGTGTTTGTTGGAGAGAGGAGTTATGTACTCCAAAGTTGTATTACCTAAATTCTCAGTGGAAGTTTCCTGTGTGGGAAGTCCTGTGTGGACGTTATAGTGGAAATCCTTATGTGTGAAGGCGGGGACGTAGAGCCGTGGCTCGAACTTCGAAATATATCCGGTGTTTGCGATTGATCCACTATCTCTAAACTCTCTCTTTATATCTTGCATTGATTCATATTGTTCATATCATTTATATGCTTGGTATTGTTTGTGTGCCTCACTTGTGTTGAACCAAAAGAGTTTTACAGGGCACCTCAACTCTTATTTAGAGGAATTTAGAGGAGATAGTCTAGAGCCTTTCACCGGGAATTTCGGCTACACTCTTTGGTTGCACTAAGTGTGTTGCAATTTGTTTTTAATTCTGTATCATTTGTCATTAGATTAGCCCTACACCTATTCATCCTCTCTCTAGGTGTACTTTCAGCATAGTGTGCCGTGAATTCTAGTAAGCATGGTTTGAAATCTCAATATCGGTATCGATTTTAATATCAATATCGACAATATCAGTCATCAATATCCAAACTTTCCGTTGATCTTTTGTCCTATCCAAATGATTTTTAAATTGCGTCTTAACATATTCTAATACAGTCCTTTCTTTTGAACTCATCTATAACATACTTCCAACCTTCTTTGTTGAGATAAGTCTCAGATCTATTCCCAGCTAGAACTTGCTCAATACACAATGCAAGAAATATCTCATGCAATTTGGAAGTTTAATGAGTCCTAAGTTTCTGAGTGGGATGAATATTCTCATGTTGTTGGCTTGGCATAACTAATTAGTAATTCCAATGATCACTATCAAAAAAGAAAAAATAACAATGTCAGAAAAATGTGCAATAATCAATACAACATTGCATTGAATAATCATTAAGTACGCTCAATTGAAATTATATAAAAAAGGTAAACATAAAAACAAAAAAGTTTATCTAGATTTGATATGAAGGATAATAACAATAAAAGAACAGTTCAACTGAATGAGATAAATGGATAAATCGCAATCAATGACATAAATCTGGATAAATTTTTCCCTTTAATCTGATATCATAAATTGTACTCGCGTAAAAGAGAAGATGCAGAACTAATGATATTATAGATCATATATTCATACACATGTAAAAAATTAAAAAAACTAATGATAAAATTTCCAAAACAGAAACATAATAAATAATTTTATCACAAATAAATAAATACCTGTGCTTTGATTTTCTCAAAGAACAAAGGTTGCCTAATGGTTTATCGATTGAGAAGGAGACCCCGACAGGGTAAAACAATGAGAACTATGTTTAGAGAGAGGAGAAATATGGGATGAAAGGTTTTTGAGAGAAAAAAGAGCTATCATGGTTCAAAGTCTCGGTCTCGGCCGCCGACTCGGCCGGCACCGAGACGGATCGGTCTCGGCGACTCGGATCGGACTCGGACGATACGCGCAAAACGCTACATAGAATGCCAAAAAAATTATGAAAAAATCATGACAAATCATAAAAAAATGTAAACATCAAAATTTATGCATCACATATTCAAAACATATCACCTAACACTCAAAACATAACGTGAAAGCATAAATACAAGCGTCGTCGGTAGAAAAATATCAAATTAGTTAACTAAACTAATTTAAATTAAATTAAACTCAATTAAATGAAACTAAATTAAATTAAACTAAAGTAGTTTACACTAGATTAACCTACACTAACTTAATTATCTAACTTCAATAAAATTATTAAATTACCTAACTTAATTATAATTACAAAATTTTATTAAATTAAATTGACTTAAATTAACTTTAACTAAACTAAACTAAATTAAATTACATTAAACGCAAATTAATTAAACTGAGGGAGAGAGAGGAACAGAGAGAGAGGGAGGGAGAGAGACAGAGGAGAGAGAGAGAGACGGAGAGAGAGAGGGACAGAGAGAGAGACAGAGGGGGAGAGGGGGGAGAGGGGGGAGAGAGAGTCCGACACAGAGAGAGAGACTGAGAGGGGGAGAGAGAGTCCGACAGAGAGAGAGATACAGAGGAGAGAGAGGTCTCCGACAGAGGGAGAGAGAGAGACTGAGAGGGAGAGGGAGAGAGTCCGACGGAGAGAGAGGAGAGACAGAGAGAGACAGAGAGGGGAGGCACAGAGAGAGGGAGAGGGGGAGAGAGACTGAGAGGGAGAGGGAGAGAGTCCGACAGAGAGAGAGAGGCAGCGGGAGAGAGAGACGGAGACATAGAGGAGAGAGAGGGAGAGAGGGAGAATTACCTGCGATTCTGCGAAGGCGACGGCGATGGCGACGCGGCGGGGGGACGGCGAGAGGAAAGGGGCGGCGAGCGCGAGAGAGAGATCAGATCAGATCTGATCTCTCTCTCACCCTCAGCCCCTTTAAACGAAGGGTCACGGGCGCCGAGTCGACCCGGATCGGGTCCGACTCGGACTCGACTCGCTCAACTCGGCCAAGTCGTTCACGACTCGGCCGAGTTGACCGAGTCGAGTCCGAGTCGGACCCGATCCGGGTCGACTCGGCGCCCTTCGGTTGACTCGGGCCTCCGAGTCATACCGGAGGTGGCCGAGTCGGATACGACTCGGCCGACTCGTATCCGATTCGGCCGATACTTCGATCACTGAGAGCTATACATAGAAAAAGAGAGAGAGAGATATCATCAGTAAATCTTTCACGCCAACCATCTAAGGATACTTCGAACTGAAAATCACGTCCGTGGTGGAAGGGATATGAGAATAAGAAAAGAATCGGAGGAGAAAAATCACATGGAGAGAGAAAAATCGCACGGGGAGAGAGAGTCGCGGTAAAAAAAAAGATTGCGCTAAAAAGGTCGTGGTTGAACAAATCCGATAATCTAGCTTTTGCTGCTTTCTGGCTTCTCAAAAAAGTCACTTTTTAAAAAAAATCGATCATAGCTGAAATGACCAAACTTCATTTTTTCCCCATAAAAGCCCTTTTCTTGCATTAAAAGCCGTAAAAATCTTTTTGAAATGCAATTCTGATTCTCTGAATACACCCTGTACATGCATAGTACCTTAATATCTCTCTGATGAAACATCGAGCCTCTAGACTCTTCATCTTGTTGTCTTCATAGCTTACATATGCGTAGTTCATACTCACACATACACACACGTATTTCTACAAACACTCCTATGTGTATATTATGTGTGTACATGCATGTGTGTGCACGTCTGTATGTGTGTATCCATGCTGATGTGATGAATATTAAAAGAATAGGACATAAGTGAGAAAAGGATACATCTATAAGATATCCATTTTCTAATAATTCTTTATTGTATATTGACATAAAAAGGACCGTACCGTCTCTCAGACCAATTAACATTAAGCCTCTAAACTCTTCAGCTTGTTGCCTTTATGTAGATGAAGACCTCTAAAAATTAACCATAAGTAGAGATGTTGGACTCTTTACTTCGATATCAAACACGATGCAACAATCTAGAAGCAATTAGGGTTTGAAAAATTAAGGTTTTGCTAAGACAAGGCATCTGGCTTTTCTGGATGACCTCTACCTTGGATGATGCGCGTATAGGCTTCCAAAGGAATTCATTTATTTGTTACATGTATGTTCACATGGTCATGAGATTTGGGTTTTGGATTTCAAAATAGATCAATTTAGGATTGTAAAACTAAGTGGGCAGTAGCAGTGAGAAAGATGCAGAAAATGGATAGAGATGATAAATCTGCTGTACAATTTACATAATTATAGTGAAGAAGAGGAAGAAAAGGAAGCGAGGCGAAGAACAGAGCCGAGAGTCCCAATGATATTTTCTCTTCCAACCTTCACTATCTTCAACATTTAGGTTATTACATGATAATATTACATGATAACGACCTGACACAACTTGAGCTATAAGCCACTGTTGACTCAAATAAAATCCAAAATAGTAACTGATCTCAGTTCTTGGGGTTAACAATTTAAAACTCTTTCTTCATAGTTTTGTGCATTAGTTATGGACCCAAGAACTACTAAACAATTTAGGAGATAGACACTTATTTATCCAATCCTAATTTGACTTGAAAAATGCCTCTTCCTAATTTGGAACCCTACTTAACTCCAAGATATTTTACTCGAACAATCTTATAGAATTATTTAAAAGAAAAAACATCCTCAATTGATTTCACTCAACCCATGACGACAAAAATCACATGAGAGTCAGCAGGCCAGATCAGACCGGGTGTCGGGCCTGCTTGCTAATTGGGTTTCTGTAACCTTATATTTTATTCACCCTAAGCAAGGTTGTGGAAAGTAGAAGGTGGAGCGAAGTGACAAGGCATAACATAGGTTTTTATATCTTTAGCGGGCCTTAAATGGCAAAAAGCGTCAAGTCTATTTTTAAATAAAAAAATTAAACACAAGTGCAAAAATCAATAGCAATATCAAAAAATTTTAGAAAAATGGGGAAAATACAAAAAAAATTGGAAAGAAAATCCGAAAGATTAATGTGCTTTTTGATGACTAATATGAATCATAGAATATATATAGCTTAGAGAGCTTTTGTAGGTGCTATATAGAGTAGAGGTGGTGTTGACAACAGTGGGGGTGGTGGGAGACCAGAGAGGTGCTGACGATGTGGTGGGGCGGTGAGATTGCTGTTGGAGTCCGATATGAGTTCGAGAGTGATAGAGATGGTTGCGAGAGAGCTCGAGAAAGAGAGAGATGGCTGCGGTAGCACCAACTCAGCTTGAGAGAAGAGGGGGGAGAGAATGAGAGCACTGTTGGTTTTAGGGTTAAGGCTTTTGCATGGGGTTTTACATTTTGGAGCCGGGCTGGGATTAAAGTGGGTATAAAGCTTTCCAAATGAAGCGGACTTGGGCCACTTTTCATCCGCGTGGGCCACTTGTGTGCTGCATTTGCAAAATCAGTGCACTTTTGCAAGCTGAAAGCGAGCAGGGTGCTTAATACCAACACTTTGGGCCTAAGCACGGCTCAGGCCCAAAATGCTTAAGCGTCCACAAGCGAGGTTTTTTCCCACTTATTGCAACACTGACCCTAAGATCATACTCCATCTCCTCTAAAAACAGATACCGTAGCATGGCCAGGACTCAAGAGGACAGAGGGTGACAGGTGAGCAGTATGATTATCTAGTGAAGAGCTATCTGGCATTCTGATTCGCATGTGAACTTCCCGTGGCAACAATGACTTGAATCTCCTAAGAAGTTTCAAATGGAAATATCATACAATGTGATCTACATATCTTTGAGCAGAAGTTTTTTCATAGAGTCATAGATGAGAAACAAACAAATTAGAGAGTAGTGAAGCGGAGGGAACACAAATCACAAGATTGTTTTGACTCATTAAGGGGGGTAGAAAAGGGAGAGTTGGTCTTGGATATCTGGAAAGCATGGGGATTTTTTGATGTTCGGCTTTAATTAATATGCGGGCCCACCATCTAATATAAGTTTTGTGTAAAGTGGTTTCTAACATTCTATCAGGATACTAGGAGGTTAAAAGAGGCCCCTGGCTTCAAATACCACTGCAAACATCATTTATTCCTTGCCTCTGCTGTCTTTGTGGTGCATGTTTGTCTTCCGTGTTTTGCAGCTTGTTTTATTTAGTGTGGAGATAAGATGCTTTGTAAACTTCATGCTTCATGGATGCTGCTATTTTTTTTGTTTCCCCCCTCTTATTAGCCCATTAATCACCACCTTTTATTTTTCTGTGGCAGAATTCATCAACCTTATTTCTTCGGAGTCAAATGAAGTATGTAATCGAGAAGAAAAGAGGACCATCGCCCCTGAGCATGTTCTTAAGGCTTTGGAGGTTACATTTACCACATTTAATACTTGAAATATAAGTTATTGTTTTGTATTTCTTTTGGTAATTATATCTTTTGCAGTTATGTGTTGAGAGGCCACCTTTATCACGTATTTGCACATGCTTTTCAATTTCAGTGGATGACTTTTAACATAATTCCGCTTGCATAGTGGCATGCATTATCGGAAAGCTACTAGGAACTTCTAGTTATTTCATTAAACTGGGGAATTTGTTTATTCCAAGTTTTAAGTGCATTTTATTAGTGGATTTATTGATATTCAGTACTATTTTGCTCATGTTCAAACTGTGATGGAATATTTTTCACAGTTGAACGTTAGTATGCCTGCATTCTTCACGGTACAAGTTCATCTGCTAAGCACACTTGTTTGGATATCTACATTTGTCTACTTTATTTGCTAAACGTGGAACATGTTACTTCACTTTCTCTCAAATATTATAGTATTTGTATTTTAATTTTTTTCATTATTTAAAGATTACTTCAAACACAAACAAAAATCAAACATCACCATACACGTTTGGTATCTTGCACACTCACAGAAGTCAGATGATATCTGAATATTCGGAACTTGCAGTTTTAACACCCTATGCGAAAAAGACGCTCATCCAGAATGAGGTTTTTACATGAAATACATTATTTGATAGCTTTAATGCATAGTTCACTATTATGCACCATGTGCATATTTAGACTAATTTCATGTAGCTCATGACACACTGAGCATGTTTAGGCTTATTTTTACCTTTAGCAATGTCATTTATACTAATCTATCAAATATACACATATGGCAACACAATAGGTACTCTTACATGGCAACACGACAATCTTAAACACCAGGACATAACAATGGCGGGGATACAAAAATAAATAAAAGTATCTTAAATGTATAGGTATTATGTTAAGCATACTTCCACCAAAAATATGAAGAAAAACAATATGGTTGAAACACATGTTACACAACTCAAAATATAAGAATTGATAGCAAGAAAATTCACTAGTACATAATACATTACGTATTCATGTCCCACAATTTACATAATATTGTGAATTAATGAACTGCCAGGAACAAGTTTATCATCCAAAAAATTAATAAACCTAAAAACTCAAGTGTAGGAACATGTGAGTAGCGAATAAGGATATGTCAAAATATGATTTTAAATCTTTAATGCAAACAAAACATTACGACTCCTGGATAATATGAGATATGATGTCTGTGAATGCACCAACATGCACACAACTCACAAACACATGGGCGCACACAATCATGTTCATTCAACTAACCCTCACCATCATCATTTGAATTGATCCCCAAACCCTTCGAATTAGTGTTCAAATCAGAATTATCCCTTCTTTCTCCTCGCTCAATCCCCAAGCCAAACTCAGATCCAAGCCCTATCTCTCTCAATCTTCCTCCTAGAATTTCCAAACTGAAAATTGAATCTAAGATCAATTCAAACCATCATCAAGGAAAACTTTCAATCCAACACTATCATCATTCAAATAATCATCATCATCATCATCATCATCTATGGTAAATGGCAGAAATTCAGAGGTTGGGCTCGTGTTTGTTCTGATATAAAAAGAGAACAAAAGAATGGAGGGTAGAGTGGGAGAAAGAGAAGGAAGAAAGGAGAGAGGAGGAAGGAAAGGAGAATTAAAAAACATTGGAAGATTAAACTGAGGATTAAATGACTAAGAAAAGATAAATATTCGGTTTATGATAATATCTTAACGATGGTATTGAGATATGATTTCCACTGTTAATGACTAAAATAAAACTAATTATTCAAATAATTGGTATGATCTTAAGATTCTTTTTGGAAAAATAATTTATTAATAATTTTTATAAGATTTTTCTGTGAATAACTAACTAAATAACTATGCAAATTATTATTAATAGGGTATCAAATCTCCTGGAGAGTTATTTTTTTAAATATACTTTATTATAATGGTAAACCTAAATTTTGATTTCATCTTAAGTAGTTTTATAATAATCTTAAAGAATTAGTTTTTATGAATAATAGTTAAATAATCATATAAGTAATTATTAATGGTGTTGCACAATATTTTGGCATATGATGTTCTTTTATTTTTTTTAGATAAATAATTTTTTTACTGTTTTGTAGCCATTTTCCTGCAACTTTTCAGCTTAAAACATATTATTAGGTGGAAATTACTTTAGAAGGGCAAGGGCAAATTTTTTTTTTAACCCACCGTCAATTACTGTTTGATAGATGGTCATTTTTTGATGGATGGTCATTTTTTGAATAGTTTATGGGAGATGTGCATAATAAAGTAAGTGGAAAGGTAAATTTCTTAAAAGGTTCATAAGTTTATTGTAGTTATTTTAATTTAGCCAAAGATACTTTAAAAAAAATTCAAATTGAATTCTAAACATCTCATTCAAAAATCAATTTAATCTCTCAGTCCTTTTGAGTTTTATATGTTATAGAGATGGGTTTATTTCAAGATGCGTCAGAAGATATCCAATTCTTCATGTCACCAATCTTTCTATATACATTTTACATTCACTTTTTGTTTAAATGTAAACTTGGTACACTATCATTATTACAATGACATGACAATTTTTCCATTCTGGACACATCCCACACAATTACTTCCCTCAGTTAACAGGTATCACACTTGCACCCGAGTTTCTTGTGATGTTAGTGAATTAGGATACATATGTACAGAAAAGAGCTCAAGGATATCTTTTCCTTAGTTGTGCAAGTAATATGTATTGGAGTTTCAGTTGTCATACCTAGGTACAACTTCTAATCCTTCCAAACACATAGGACATTGTGGGTGGGTCAAACCTTAAATTGCTAGACATTTCCTGTGCCATGATTCTTGATTCTCTCTATTTTATTTCATATAAAAAGATCCAACCATGAGAATATTGATAATCTATGTGTTTAAGACTTCTATATACTACTAGGGAAATCTTGCACTTCTTTCGGTAAAAGATTTGACCAACAAACAACATGAACAAATTTTTTTTTTTTTTTTTTTTTTGGAGTTGAACATTGGTTAATTGGCTGTTAATCAGATGCATAGATACAGATGCCATATGTTAATAATAGTCAACAACATACATGTGTATCCTCATGTTAGGTTTTTGAGGGTGGTTTGATTCTTCTGGCCGTTGAGCACTTACAGAACACAATGCATCTAATTAATGTTTGATCAGATAGCTGACAACCCATTGGTCAGTTGGCTGTTAATTAGATACATAGTTACATGACATATGCTAATACTCAGCAAGATACAGGTTTATCCGCATGCTAGGTTATGGAAGGTTATTTTGGCTGTTTCTTCTGGACATTGAGCACTGAGAAACAGTGTTTCTAATTAATGTTTGATCAGATTCTAGATGTTTGCAAATCATCATTCAACTATTTTCTACTCATTTTGATATATTTAATTCCACCAGGTTCTCGGGTTTGGGGAGTATATTGAGGAGGTTTATGCTGCCTATGAACAACACAAACTCGATACTCTGGTTTGTATTTGAAGTTTATCAACTAGTTATTTTCTTTTATTTACATCTAAAATTGGATCGAACATCTGAGTGAACACAAGTTATCATCTCCTAGTAATCAAATGAAACTTTCGACTCTTGGACAACAACAAACATCCTAGTCTATTTATAATGATGTATTTACCTATTGTTGGATGTGTTTTTGCTATTTGCAGGACTCCCCCAAGGGTGGAAAGTGCAGCGGTGCCGATATGACAGAGGAAGAAGCATTGGCAGAGCAGCAGAGGATGTTTGCCGAGGCTCGAGCTAGAATGAATAATGGAGTTAGCAATGCACAGAAGCAATCAGACTCAGATCGCAGTTTGGAGAGCTAGTGTCACCGTTCTCGCTGCATATGCAACTTACTTCTGGACATGCTCGAGATTGATTTGTGGCAAACGATCTCTGTATGTGTCTCTCATCTCGTGGGATGCACTGTGTGTAAAGGAAACATGTGTCATTGGTTCTATTGATAAATGTAGAGGAAACTGGAACAGGTATGCTACCCCTTCTCTCTTTTAGATACTTCATATAAAAGTGTATGCAGTCATCTTATGTCTTAATTTTTCTTTGAGATCGTAATGGTGTCACATATTTCCTTGCTGGGGTCTGTGGACTTTCCAGTGGAGCGATGTTTATGGGGTAAATTGCAGAATACCTCTCGTATCGTAAAAAGCTTTTGTATTCTATTAGATTATGCCGGTAACTTCTGTTCCGTTCCGTTCTGTTCCAATTTGATTCTGGAATTTATCTTCTGTGCATAATATCTGCAAGCCTTCCAAATGCATAGCACGCCGAAACTCATCTGC